>WNWK01005159.1:25682-43295 GCA_009830355.1 Cherax destructor | reverse complement strand
AACAACAAAACAGATCTGAGGAAATTGCTTCAGTGGAGGAAGAGAGATGTAAGGTGCCTTCTTCAGAGATTAAGGAGATTTGTGCAATGTGGAGTAGGGTGCAATCATTTGTGGAGGAACATCACCCTGACAAAGATGTTGCAATCCGTGCTGGCTACTTTTACAATGACAATTCCATGTCCCATTTTAGGGACATTTTAAAGAGCCGCCAGACACAGAGCTCTCTGGAGAGTTATTTAGTGCCACAGGTGTGCAGTGACTCTCAAGCTGGTCCTAGTGGGATTAAAAGACAAAGAAGGAAGTGACCCCAGATGAGGACTTGGTACCTAGAGTCCTTATGGAGGGGATTCCCTTCCAAAATTAGGGTCTCTACCCTCTCCCTCCTATCTCTCTTCCATCCAGCAACATCAGTCTTCAGTAAGGGTAAGTGCCACATTCATTTCATTCATTTGTGCATGTAAATCTATCTTTAAGGCCCCCCAAAAATTTTTTTTCCAAACTTCTGGGTTTCTGGAACGGATTAATTGAATTTCCATTATTTCTTATGGGGAAAATGGTTTCAGTTTTCGTGTGTTTCAGTGCCTCCCTCAGAAACGGATTAAACACGAAAACGGAGGGTTGACTGTATTCCTTAAGGGAGAAAATTCGTTCAGTAATGGCACTTGAGCAGCCTTCTGGAATGAATTATGCTCGTAACTCGGGGGTCCACTGTATATATTATAGAACAATAGTAATAAACAATTTTTTTATTGTTGGTTGGTGTAAACAAGTTTTGTAAACAATATAATGATACTAATGTTTGTGCGATTATTGTGTTGCATACAACGAGTGTATATACTATATACATTGCTCCTTACTTTGGTCTCACAGGCCACATAAGTTACGTAAAAAAATAAAATAGTGAAAAAACAAGAAACGTACGAAAGGAAGTAAACCAAAGTTTACCGGGCGAGCGGCATTCGCCGCTGTTGCCATACGCGGCTCATTTTTTGCCAACTTTACGCCTCTATATCTCGGTAAGTACTGATCGCAATTTTTTTTTTTTTGGATTTAAACAATCAGAAAAATAATCTTAACATTTTGATTAGAAAAAATATTTTTTTTTTCGAATATTTCCCGACAGAATGACAGTTTCAGAGAGGGGCCTCCGACAGTCAAAGGGTTAAGGGATGAGGTAATCATTATTCCTTGCCCCCCTTGTATTGCTTCCATGAGCATCCACAACTGCTACATTAATTAATGACAGCTGGTTGCTACTGCTACTTTTAAAATTCTATCTGCACACAGTTACAAGTGTTGTAACATCTCCTCTATCTCATTAAGCTGGTCATATGATGGATGACTACTTACTAGCTACTCCAAGACATGCTGTAATACAAATGTGCATAAGTGTCAAAAATTGCTGTAGTGAATAAATTGATCTCTTACCCTTATCACTTTATAAACACATATTGTACTAAATTAAAAAAAATTTGACCTAAGGTGGGCATTAATTGTGAAATTTATGATTACAAACTAGTGAACAGACATTGAGAAAAAGACAGCCAAATACAGTGGTCTACCTGGAGTCTACCTGGAGAGAATTCCAGGGGTCAACGCCCCCGCGGCCCGGTCCGTGACCAGGCCTCTTGTTGGACCAGAGCCTGATCAACCAGGCTGTTACTGCTGGCCGCACGCAGTCCAACGTACGAACCACAGCCCGGCTGATCAGGTACCGACTTGAGGTGCCTGTCCAGTGCCTGCTTGAAGACAGCCAGGGGCTTGTTGGTAATCCCCCTGATGTATGCTGGGAGGCAGTTGAACAATCTTGGGCCCCTCACACTTATTGTGTTGTCCCTCAACGTGCTAGTGGCACCCCTGCTCTTCATTGGGGGAATGTTACATCGCCTGCCGAGTCTTTTGCTTTCGTAGGGAGTGATTTTTGTGTGCAAGTTTGGTACTAAGCCCTCGAGAATTTTCCATGTGTATATAATAATGTATCTCTCCCGCCTCGAGAATGCTGTTCAAGTGCCATTACCAAACGAATTTATCCCCATAAGGAATAATGTAAAATAGACTAGTCCTTTTACACCCCCAAAAATATACTTACAAAAGCATTTAAAAAAATAAACTTACATAAAAGGGCGATTTTGGGGACCATCGTAACTCGAGGTACCACTGTACATAGATCATGTTTTGTGATCTCATGATATGTGATAGATAAATCTGTGTTGTCCAAAAGTGATAATAAAAAAGAGATCATGGTTACATTCTGTAAATCACTTAACAAATAATTGATTGTGTATATAAAATGTAATTTCTTTTCATAATCGATGTTCCGATGGAAGTAGGTTATAGTAAAAGAGAGGAGGGTTTGTACTGTTTTAAACATTGAGGGAGAGATGATCATCAGGGTGTGTGCTGTTCTAAATGTTGAGGGAGAGATGATTTTCAGGGTGTGTGCTGTTCTAAACATTGAGGGAGAGATGATCTTCAGGGTGTGTGCTGTTCTAAATGTTGAGGGAGAGATGATCTTCAGGACAGCCTCCTGTGTTATTTGTGGTTTTAGATAGTATTTGGTTATTGCACTTCCCCAAGTGCACACCATTAGAGAGATATGGGTAGATTAGTGTGTAATAGTGCCAGCAGTGTGGACCGGGATATATTGTACCACATCTTTGAAAAAATAGCAATTAAAGTATTAAATTAAAGTTTGTCATTTAGGTGTAGGCACAGGAATTTACCGTGGAATTTTTTTGATATACAGTTTAGGTGTCCTTTATCCTGCTTTTTATGTGGTTAACTGTTTCAAATTACCTAGTATTGGTTTGCTCCATATCAGCGACCATTGCACTACGGACTATAATTGCAAATGTTACCAAAAATGTTCACTTATTGTACACTGCCACATTACTAAACAAACTAAATGATGGCATCAATGCCCTACTACAATTACTGAATCCTAACTTCACAATCATAATTCTTAGAGACCTGGCTAAAACATTACATTAATGCATACAGCAATCCTGTGTACACAGTCATGCCTAAATGTAAACTGCAAATAAAGGGGAGCTGGCAAAACTACCTACAACACAAACAAAAGGGAGCTGGTGCTACTACCTACTACACAAACAAAAGGGAGCTGGTGCTACTACTGCCTACTACTCTATACAAATAAAGACACACAAAAAAAGGAAAAACACAGACCTTGTTAAAATACAAAATCTACTTAGATGACAACCAAGATGCCCACAGTCAACATAATAATAATACTTGTGCGTCAGGATTTACTAAATACTTAGCTATTTGAACATTTTTTCTTGAAACAGTAATAATATTGAAATGGTTCATTTGCAGGTAGGCGAAGGATTTAACCGAGACAAATGGAATGAGCTCGAGAAGTACTGTCGAAAAAAGGCGAGGCAGTATGCAAATGTCTACGTCTGTACAGGGCCATTATACTTGCCTAGGTTGTACTTTACTAATATTAATAGTTTTATGAAGGCATACCAACATAAAATACAATTAATCTCAGTCATTTTAGCCAGAAAATACAGTAAATCCTTGATATAACGGACTAATAAGGGGTGTCTCTTACATTGGAATAACATTAAAAATAGCAGTAAAATGCAGTAAAGTACACCAAACATAGTACTGTGCACACAATTTACAAATATACTGCAGTAAACATTGAAAATAAGCAAGTTAAAAGTACTATTTACCCAGTGGATTTTGCCCATAATTTTCAAAAGTCCATTATATCAAGGGTTTACTGTACAGCATATGGTGATATAAGCAATCAAATTTACAGCATATTGTGATTTGAATACAGTAATTTTCTGACAGTTAATTAGCTATGAAGCTAATACTTAATACTGTAATTTATTAAATATTCAGTTCATTATTAATCATATTTTTTTTCAGACGAGACGATGATGGGAAATTGTATGTTAAATATCAAGTGATTGGTCAGAATCATGTAGCAGTTCCCACCCACTTTTTCAAGGTATGAGAATATTGGAAGTTTTTATAATTGTGTAGTTATATACGGGATAGTAGGAGAAACAAATAATTTCAAATATTTGAATTTTTGTGTGTGGCCTTGTCAGTAGGAAACACAAGCACTTTTCCCATTCTTGAATTATTAAATCATAGCTCAGACTAAATGTAATCCACTTCTCTTCTCTCCATTACATTAACCATGTGAATTTATTGAAGTTATGTACAGTGCCAGCCTATTATGTTAAGACTGCAAACTCATGTGGGCAGGTTTCTTTTTTTAAGATTCTAGTGTATGCAAACTGAATAAAATTATATGAGCATTAATAAAAATCCATATTAAAACTCTTTGCTGTTTTTAATAATCTATCTATTCTATACATAGGTGCCTTTTTTAAATCCATAAATGCAACAAAAGTTTCTTACATTCATCAAATTTTTACTCAACATGTATACTTGCTTAGTCTACACATCTATGCTCCTTATCTTCTACTTGTCCCTCTGCAGTTCTTTTTCTTCTTCTTTCAACAAACTGGCCATATCCCACTGAGGCAGGGTGGCCCAAAAGAAAAAACAAAAGTTTCTCCTTTTAAATTTAGTAATATATACAGGAGAGGGGGTTACTAGCCCCTTGCTCCCGGCATTTTAGTCGCCTCTTACGATACGCATGGCTTACAGAGGAAGAATTTATTCCACTTTCCCTTGGAGATAAGCAGAAATAAACAAGAACAAGAACTAGTAAGAAGATAGAAGAAAACCCAGAGGGGTGTGTATATACTATATGCTTGTACATGTATGTGTAGTGGGACCTTAGTGTAAGGAGAAGTAGCAAGACGTACTTGAAATCTTGCATGTTTATGAGACAGAAAAAAGACACCAGTAATCCTACCATCATGTAAAACAATTACAGGCTTCTGTTTTACACTCACTTGGCAGGACGGTAGTACCTCCCTGGGTGGTTGCTGTCTCCCAACCTACTACCTAGGTGCAATCCTTTTTATCTTACCTAATTTTTTTTAATGTACCATAGTCTTTACCCAGTACAGTGGTACCTCTACTTACGAGCAGCTCCCAACTCGAACAATTATGTAAGTGTATTTTTAGGGGTCTGAAATGGATTAACCTAATTTTCATTATTTCTTATGGGAAAAAATTCCTTCGGTATCGGCACTTGAATAGCCGAATGTAACGAATTTTGCTCGTAAGTAGAGGTACCACTGTATACTCAACAGGCTTATTTTCCCTGTAATTCTTACACTCTTTCTTGTCCCCATTTCCCTTATACTAAGGAATTATGCATGCTCTCTGCTAATTCTTAGGTACCTTCCCCTTATCTCATATAGAGCCCCTAGCACTCAAAACCTTTACCTCCTCCCTCTAAATATACCTGGGATGACCCCTACCCCTCCCTCACTTCACTGCAAATTTATACACTTGTGTTGGCCATCCTGTTTTGCTCCATTTTCTCTGAATGATCAAAACACCTCAACAACTGCTCAGTTCACTGAATTATACCTTTGTTAACCTCACATCTATTTTATGTGCTCTTATTTGTTTTACACACCGGCTGTCTCCCACTGAGGCAGGGTAATCCCCCAGAAAAATTAAAGTTTTTCTTTTTTTTTTATATTTAGTAATTTATACAGGAGAAGGGGCTACTAGCCTCTCTCCCATAATTTAAATCATCTCTTACAACACACATTGCTTACAAAGGAAGGATTCTTCTCCACTCCCCCATGGAGATGAACAGAAATAAATAAGAACAAGAACTATTAAGAAAATAGAAGAAAAGTCAGATGGGTGTGTATACATATACAGTGGACCCTCGCTATTCAAACACTCCAAACTCGCCCTTTTATGTAAGTTTATTATTGTAAGTGCTTTTATAAGTGTATTTTTGGGGGTCTGAAATGGACTAATCTAATTTACATCATTCCTTATGGGAATAAATTCGTTTGGTAACAGCACTTGAACAGCATTCTGGAATGAAGAATGTTCGAATAGCGAGGGTCCACTGTACATGTACATGTACGTGTAGTGTGACTTAAGTGTAAGTAGAAGTAGCAAGATGTACCTGTTGTCTTGCATGTTTATGAGACAGAAAGAAATGATACCAATAATCCTACCACTATGTAAAACAATTACAGGTTTCAGTTTCACACTTGTTTGGCAGGACAGTAGTACCACCCTGAGTGTTTGCTGTATACTAACCTACTACGTATAAATGTTGATACCACTATTTTCTGGTGTATTCCTCCATTTTCCCTCTATAGATTAACTTCTTTTCTTCTACAGATGCCTTAATTCATCATCTACCTTGTTTATCTCATCTTTCCCTAAGTCCATCTGCCAATATGTATTCTTAAATATACATGAATATATTAACTACCTGAATATATTAACTTCCTCCATACTCCCTTCAAGCTGATGTCCAATCTTTCTTTCCCGAGACTTTGCTGTTACTCTCCATTACCTTCCTCTTGTCTACATTTGCTTTTAATTTATTTCCTTTACATTCCTCCACCAACTTATGCAACTTCTCTTCAGAATCTCCCAAATGAACTGTGTCTTCAGCTAAGAGCAACTGTGACAACTGCCACTTTATCAGAATCATTATCTTTTAATCCCACATCTCTTCCCAACACCCTAACATCCACTTTGTTTACATCCCAACTATAAATATGTTAAACAATCATGGTGATATCACACAGCCTTGTCTAAGGCATTTTATCTAGAATTATTTCTTTCGGAGGAAATAAAAAAAAGAAATTACTAACACAATATTTTGTATTTTCTAATACGTATATTACTAAATTAGATTTTTTTTCTTTTTGTGTTGTCAGGTTATGGTGTGTGAAGCTAACACTGGAGAACTGGAGCTGGAGTCTTTCCTCCTTCCTAATGCTTATATTGAGAATGCAGTACCCCTCTCTACATTTTATGTAAGTTGTTGGTTTAAAAAGACACATGAGCAAACATTAGGACATACAGTGGACCCTCGGTTTTCGTTCACCACCAAACGCGAACAATTATGTAAGTGTATTTTCGTAAGTGCTTTTGTAAGTGTATCTTTGGGGGTCTGAAACGACTAATCTAATTTATATTTGTCCTTATGGGAACAAATTCGTTCGGTAACGGCACTCAAACAGCATTCTGGAAAGAATTTTCAACGAAAACCAAGGGTCCACTGTATTAGAAAACCAAGGTTTATACCATGTAAGTTGTTACTTTGTTTTCAGTTGTTCCACCTGTAATCCATACCTCCCTTACCATATGATCTGAGGTTTTGTTTAATGATGATTATAAGAGAATTTCTCTATACATTGAATTGAAACTCAAGACATTTAATGTTTTTTTTTTCTCAACAAGTCGGCCGTCTCCCACCGAGGCAGGGTGACCCATTAAGAAAGAAAATCCCCAAAAAGAAAATACTTTCATCATCATTCAACACTTTCACCTCACTCATACATAATCACTGTGTTTGCAGAGGCGCTCAGATACGACAGTTTAGAATAGTCCCTCCATACATTTAATCATACATTTAATACATTTAATGTTTTTTTTATTTTATTAACACATCGGCCGTTTCCCACCAAGGCAGGGTGGCCCGACAAAGAAAAACTTTCATCATTCACTCCATCACTGTCTTGCCAGAGGCGTGCTTACACTACAGCTACAAAACTGCAACATTAACACCCCTCCTTCAGAGTGCCGGCACTGTACTTCCCATCTCCAGGAATCAAGTCCGGCCTACCGGTTTCCCTGAAACCCTTCATAAATGTTACCCTGCCTACACTCCAACAGCACGTCAAGTCCTAAAAACCATTTGTCTCCATTCGCTCCTATCTAACGCTCAAGCACGCTTGCTGGAAGTTCAAACCTCTCGCACACAATACCTCCTTAACCCACTCCCTCCAACCTTTTCTAGGCCGACCCCTACCCTGCCTTCCCTCCACTACAGCTTTATACACTCTCGAAGTCATTCTATTTTGCTCCATCCTTTCTATATGTCCAAACCATCTCAACAACCCCTCCTCAGCTCTCTGGATATAGTTTTGGTAATCCAACACCTCCTCCTAATCTCCAAACTACGGATCCTCTGCATTATATTCACACTACACATTGCCCTCAGACACGACATCTCCACTGCCTCCAGCCTTCTCCTTGTTACAACATTCACAACCCATGTCTCACACCCATACGAGAGTGTTGGTATAACTATACTCTCATACATTCCCCTCTTTGCTTTCATGGATAAAGTTCTCTGTCTCCACAAGCTCCTCAGTGCACCACTCACCTTTTTCCCCTCGTTAATTCTATGATTCACCTCATTCTTCATATACCCATCTGCTGACACATCCACTCCCAAATATCTGAACACATTCACCTCCTCCATACTCTCTCCCTCCAATCTGATATTCAATCTTCCATTATCTTATTTTTTTGTTATCCTCATCACCTTACTCTTTCCTATATTCACTTTTAATTTCCTTCTTTTACATACCCTACCAAACTCATCCACCAACCTCTGCAACTTCTCTTCAGAATACCCCAAAAGCACAGTGTCATCAGCAAAGAGCAACTGTGACAACTCCCACAATGAAGCTTCTTATTACAGTTTAATAGTATAATTTCTACTTGAGGCAATTTTAATAAACATTCAGGGAGGTACTCCTGCTGTGTCATATTGGTAAGACAATGGCAGACTGCTGAACATTTTACTCTTTGGTAGGATTATTGGTCTTTTCTTTCTACTTCACGAACTTGTAAGATGACAGGTCAATCTTACAAAATTATATTTTCTTCTGCATTCCTTATACAGTTATTTCTTTCCTGTATGTTTAATAATATTTCTTGTTCATTATTTTTTTTCTAACTTGAAGGCCTGGCCTAAGATCAAACTGCAAGGGCAGTGTCCAAAGGGACATTTAACACGTAATAAATATATGTTGCAACAATCTCGCCAATCTTACTACTGTAAATATTTTCCGTAAAACAGTGCGCCCTTCAGTTATGATAACTTTGAGTTACGATTTAAACTCATATGGGAATTTTGTTTTGAGTTGTGATGAAAAATTTGAGATATTATACGTGTATGATGTTTGGTATGCGTGGGTGGTCCTCAGCCCAGAGACAAGACAGTGTGATGAAAAGGTCTTCAGTGGAGTGATGGTGGAGGGTGTGTTGGAGATGTGTGGGTGGGGGGAGTGAGGGAAAATAAAAGGGAGGAAGGTAGGCAGAAAAGGGAGGGAGACTGTACATGTACCAGATGTGAGAGGCAGTAAACTACAAGAGTGCAAATTTAAAGTGTATAATTCTTTCCCAATCTGCCTGGTACCTGCCTCCCTCCCTTTTCCCTGCCCTGCGTCTGTCCTTTCTGGTTCTGTCCTGTCCTGTCCTGTCTGCCCTGGTGAAGCCTATACAGTGGTACCTCTACTTACGAGCAGCTCCCAACTCGAACAATTATGTAAGTGTATTTTTGTAGGTTGTAGGTTGGTAGACAGCAACCACCCAGGGAGGTACTACCGTCCTGCCAAGTGAGTGTAAAACGGAAGCCTGTAATTGTTTTACATGATGGTAGGATTGCTGGTGTCTTTTTTCTGTCTCATAAACATGCAAAATTTCAGGTATGTCTTGTTACTTCTTCTTACACTTAGGTCACACTACACATTCATGTACAAGCATATATATACATACCCCTCTGGGTTTTCTTCTATTTTCTTACTAGTTCTTGTTCTTATTTCCTCTTATCTCCATGGGGAAGTGGAACAGAATTCTTCCTCCGTAAGCCATGCGTGTCGTAAAAGTCGACTAAAATGCCGGGAGCAAGGGGCTAGTAACCCCTTCTCCTGTATACATTACTAAAGTTAAAAAGAGAAACTTTTGTTTTTCTCTTTGGGCCACCCCGCCTAGGTGGGAAACGGCCGATTTGTTGAAAGAAAAAGATTTTTGTAGGTGCTTTTGTAAGTGTATTTTTGGGGGTCTGAAATGGATTAACCTAATTTTCATTATTTCTTATGGGAAAAAATTCTTTCGGTATCGGCACTTGAATAACCGACTGGAACGAATTAAGCTCGTAAGTAGAGGTACCACTGTATTTGTTTATGACTCATAAAACCTCGGTGTTTAAACTACATGTATCCAAGGACAGGTTGGGTGTGTCCTGGCATCATAGAACAAATGATAGATAGTTTTGAGATATGATAAGTCTTCAGGAATAGAGTACTATAACTCAGTGGACCACTGTACTATAAAAAATTTAAAATAATTTAAATTTGCATGTCAAAATTTTTTTTGCTCTGGTTAATTTTATAAAAGAACCTTATAATGTAATTGCTTTGAGTGATATCTATGTTTTACTAATGTGCTGTACTATACACTCAGTGTGTTGCTTTTGATATTATTTGGAACTTGCATTAGTGGCTGCTTCCAGATTTAATCAGATTTTTATTTGGGTGTTTCATTTTCCTCAGTACAATAGCACTTTTAAACACTGTTGCCTAAAAATTTTGATCTAACTAAAAAAAAGTTACTGTCTCAAACCTGTGCCTGCTTAAGCAGATATCTTCCATCATACAATGTTGGCTGGCATCTTGTTTGTGTGTGTAGCTACTCCAAACACCTGGCACTGTAGTAGTTCTGTGTACTCCTTTTGGACTTGCTACTTTGTTTTCATGCAATGAGCTAGTCAGACAACCTATAAAGAACAAAAAGGCGCAATACCGTGACTGGAATAATTTTCAAATAACCCACACATAGGAGAGAGAGAAGAGGTTATGACAATGTTTCGGTCTGACTTGGATCATTCACAAGTCACACTGACAGAAGAGAATGAGTGAGCCAGTATATACAGGTGAGGAGGACAGGGATGGGAGAAAGAGAAGACAAAAAATTGGTGGTAGTGGAAATAGAAGTAGTGGAGGTAGTAGAAAGTAGGGGGAGTAGTTTTTGTCACAAGAGATGGAAAGGGGAGAGAAGGGAGGCAGTAGTAGTAGAAAAGGTAGAAGCAGCAATAGTAGTAAAGAAGTGGTAGACATAGTAGTAGTAGAAGTGGGTTAAGTCTAAGGCCAAGAAAGATAAAGGAGCACTGCAAGAGAGCTAAGAGCCCACAAGGGGTAGGACCAAAAACACAGGTGAGGGGGGGAATAAAAGACAGAACACAATAGGCAGAAGAAAGGAAAAACAAAGAAAGAAATAAGAAAAATATATATACTGGCCCACTCATTCTCTTCGTCTGTCAGTGTGACTTGTGAATAATCCAAGTCAGACCAAAATGTTGTCATAAGCTCTTCTCTCTATCCTATGTATGAGTTATTTGTGCAGACAGCCTGTTTGTGGGGTGTCACAAGAAACATTATATACTCGCAATGATAATGTTTCTAATTTATGTAAATGACTTTCCAGAGGGAATAAAATCTGAATGAACATGGGTGTAGATGATACAAAAAAATATTTTGCAAGGAAAGTAATTTTTTTTTTAACAAACCAACCATCTCCAACTGAGGTAGGTGACCCCAAAAAAAGAGGAAGCACTTTTACCATCACTTCATCATTGTCTTGCCAGAGGGGTGCCAATATTACAGCTAAGAGATAAGATTTTGTTCAGATGTTTAACCCCAGAGGGTTAGCCACCCAGGATAACCCAAGAAAACAGTGTGACATCAAGGGACTGTCCCTCTTATTTCCATTGGGGTCCTTAAATCTTGTCCCCCAGGATACAACCCACACCAGTCCACTAACAACCAGGTACCTACTTGCTAGGTGAATGGGACAGTATGTGTAAGGAAACACACCCAATGTTTCCACCCTTGCCGGGGATCGAACCACGGACACTCAGCGTGTGAAGTGAGTGTTGCCTGCCAGGCCATGGGACACCTTGTTAAAAACTGCAAATATCCCCACTCTTCCTGTTTTCACTAAAATATTAAAGTGGAACATAAAACACATTTGTCTTTTCAAAAGGTATACCTAGGTGTTTCAAAGGCCAGTTATGACCTAGAAGAGAGTTTGTGCTGCCTCCTAGCATTTTCCTCTATATGTTGAGTGTGTGGCAAGTGGACCATCGCTGGCTAGCCTGGTGGAGACGGGGGTTGCTGCAACATATGTTCTTCTCTCTATTAGCCCTTTCATTGTCCAGACCCCTGATCTGAAACTACTTGTTCACACTGTCGAAGAACTTTCCAAAAAAAAAAATTTTTTTTTTTTTCCTATGAAGTGATGGAAAATCTTTTTCTGATAGTAATAAAAGCAAAAAGATGAAAGTTGATAGAAATTAAACGAAATTACGCTTTCGTGAATTTTGCCGTGTCAGCAATATTTATGCATTGGCGATTTTACCCATTTGAGTCCTATTTAAGGCCAATTACATGTTCAAGTCAACCAAATTCTTAGCTATTTTTCTAGTATGTCTTCCATTTTATCAACTGGGCACAAGAAATCACCCAATCAGCTATTTCCACTACCCAGTAAAGTGATCAGAAATTGGTAATTTGGCCAATTTCACACAAATTTCAAAATATTCCAATTTCGAAATAGGGTCCAGAATAAACAGTGCAGGCATTCCTGGCACTAAAATAACATTTCCTCTGTTCATTAGTTATGTTCCCAGGCTTTACACATGAATTCCATTTTGATTTTTTATTCACTCAAAAAAATTTATTTACACAAATAGAAGATTTACTTATCCATGGGGAAGTGGAATAAGAATCTTTCCTCCGTAAGCCATGCGTGTTGTAAGAGGCGACTAAAATGCCGGGTGCAAGGGGCTAGTAACCCCTTCTGTATACAGTAGGACGTCATTTAGCACGATAGATACGTTCCTGAAAAAGTCGTGTTAGATAATTTCGTCTTAAATAATTAACAGAACTTATGGGAAAAATAGGGTTACGTGTTTGAGAGTCCCCAAAAAGCCAAACAAGTTTTTTTAGACCAACATATCTTGCAAAAATTGAAGGCGAATATGTAATTTTTGTTCATTGTCATGATCTATTACTGCTTAAGACTACAAATGCAATAGAAATAATAGTATTTCTTACCTTAAATTGTGGGTAATGATGTTTGTGGATGGTAGTGAAGAGTGGATATGGATGGTGTGGCCCTACTGAGCTGAGGTGGATATGTAATTGTAGTGCATTGTCATGATCAATTACTGCTTAAGACTACAAATGCAATAGAAATAATAGTATTTCTTACCTTAAATTGTGGGTAATGATGTTTGTGGATGGTAGTGAAGAGTGGATATGGATGGTGTGGCCCTACTGGGCTGAGGTGGATAGTAGAAGTTCTTGAACTGAAGTCGATGGTTGAACTGAGTGTCTAACTTTAAGTCAGTCAAGCCATTCAGTAAGTCAGTCAAGCCATTCAGTAAGTCAGTCAAGCCATTCAGTAAGTCAGTCAAGCCATTCAGTAAGTCAGTCAAGTCATTCAGTAAGTCAGTCAAGTCATTCAGTAGGTCAGTCAAGTCATTCAGTAAGTCAGTCAAGTCATTCAGTAAGTCAGTCAAGTCATTCAGTAAGTCAGTCAAGTCATTCAGTAAGTCAGTCAAGCCATTCAGTAAGTCAGTCAAGCCATTCAGTAAGTCAGTCAAGCCATTCAGTAAGTCAGTCAAGTCATTCAGTAGGTCAGTCAAGTCATTCAGTAGGTCAGTCAAGTCATTCAGTAGGTCAGTCAAGTCATTCAGTAGGTCAGTCAAGTCATTCAGTAGGTCAGTCAAGTCATTCAGTCAGTCAGTCAAGTCATTCAGTCAGTCAGTCAAGTCATTCAGTCAGTCAGTCAAGTCATTCAGTCAGTCAGTCAAGTCATTCAGTCAGTCAGTCAAGTCATTCAGTCAGTCAGTCAAGTCATTCAGTCAGTCAGTCAAGTCATTCAGTCAGTCAGTCAGTCAGTCAGTCAAGTTAGTCAGTCACTCAGTCAGTCATTCAGTCAGTCAAGTCAGTCAGTCAGTCACACAAACTTATTTTTACATCTTTTTATGTGTACAAAGTAACACTTCATTACGGCCACGGGTTATGTCTTGTCTAATATCTTTGTTTTCTTCGTTAATTCAAGATCAAAACACAATTCACTCTTTATTTTATTCTTCACAAACACAGCTGGCTTGTAGCCAGGACTTCTTAACGCGTATGAAATACGTACGAATGCTGGGGTCCGTGGTGGGTGGGTAAGGCGGGTGGTGTCTGCTGAACCACAACAACAGTAGTAGAAACAAGACTGCTTGTGAGAATGGTTACTTGTTTTTCCTTCCCACAAACTGTAAGTAAGTTTATTCAGGTATACACAGATACAGTTCAAGATTATCATAATGGCAGCTATGTGTAGAGAACCTAGGATAACCCAAAAAGTCAGAGTGACAGTATTTCCATTGACTGACTTGGGTTATCCTAGGTTCTCTACACATATGCTGCTATGTATGATAATGTATGTAACTGTACTCACCTAATTGTGGTTGCAGGGGTCGAGACTCAGCTCCTGGCCCCGTGTATCTGAATAAACTTAGTTTATAGGAAGGAAAAACAACAAATTCCCTTTTCCTCAAAGCATGAGGATTCTTAGGCAGTAAATAACCATGCGCTCAAAATTTTTTCCCTCCTGCCGAACCGTGTAATATCATCTTTACGTCGTGTAAGATGATAATGTGTCGCAAATCTTAAATCGTGCAATACCGGTAACGTGCAACATAATCTCGTGCTAAATGACGTTCTACTGTATATTACTAAATGTAAAAGGAGAAACTTTCGTTTTTTTCTTTTGGGCCACCCTGCTTCGGTGGGAAACGGCCGACGTGTTGAAAGAAAGAAGAAGAAGATTTACTGTTATGCAGTATTGTAATAATAGTACAGTGGACCCCCGAGTTTTGGTCACCTCGGAAATCGAACAATTATGTAAGTTTAATATTGCAAATGCTTTTGTATGTGTATTTTTGGGGGTCTGAAAGGACTAATCTAATTTACATTTTTCCTTAAGGGAATAAATTCGTTCGGTAATGGCACTTGAACAGCCTTCTGGAATGAATTATGACCGAAACTCGGGGGTCCACTGTATAAATAATATCACCACATTCGTGAACACACATATTAGACCCACCGGTTGGACGTGAATTGGACGAGTGATGTGACTTGTTTACTCTTGAATATTGGCAAAAATCAAATATTTCCGGTAATTTGAGCTCGATTTCAAACTATTTTCAGTCTTGAAACCAATCAGAATTATCTCTGCTTCTGTAATACTGCCTCTCTTCACTTAACAATGGAGTTCTGTTCCTAAGACCACGTCAGTAAACGAATTCGTTGCTAAGCAAGGAGCATACTATAATGGTAGTGGGTTTGTGTCAGTCATCTTTGATATTGTTTTAATGTCACCTTTGAACCATTTATAACATTTTTAGTATATTTTTAAGTGTTTATACAGTAATGTACTGTATATTGTAATAAACAGAATAGAGGAAATCAGCTCTAATATACATTATTTAGGTATGCATACTGGTCAGAGAGCCCGTCGTAAGTCTGTGTCATCGGTAAACGAGTACGTCTCAAAATGAGGAGAGGCTGTATATTTTCCATCCTATCAAATGAAACAAAGAATACAACCATAAAAAACATATGAAAATACACGGCAAAATCGCCGTTTTAAACCAAAAACACGGTCAGTTTTTTCTCATTATGCACAGCGCGCTGCAGGATTTTTTTTAATATGGTACAGACTTACCGCATAGACCCATTCTCTCATATCTAGCCCCAGGTTTACCGCTCACAGCTTATGTGAGTGAGCTGAGCTCATGGCGTAGTACTACGACACGAACAGTGACCTCAAATCCATATTACTATGGCATGGCCAATGAAGTGGTTAAAAACATGGGAGTCATTTAGCAAGTACTCTCTGCCCAATACAGCCTCTCCTCACTTAGCGTCGTACTCGTTTACCGATGCCTCGGACTTACGACGGGCTCTCTGACCAGTATGCATGCCTAAATAATGTACAGTGGACCCCGGCTAACGAACACCCCGGAAATTGTACAATTATGTAAGAATAATATTGTAAGTGCTTGTGGAAGTGTATTTTTGGGGGTCTGAAATAAACTAACCTATGTGACATTATTTCTTAAGGAAGTAAATTCGTTCAGTAATGGCACTTGAGCAGGCTTCTGGAATGAATTTTGTTTGTTAGCCGGGGGTCCACTGTATATTAGATCTGATTTCCTCTATTCTGTTTATTACAATATACAGTACACTGCTGTATAAACATTTAAAAATATACCAGAAATGTTATAAATGGTACAAAGGTGACATTAAAACAATATCAAAGATGGTTGACACAAACCCACTACCATTATAGTATGCTCCTCACTTAGCGACGATTTCGTTTACCGATGTGATCTTAGGAACGGAACTCCGTCATTAAGTGAGGAGAGGCTGTAATTAGTTTTTACTTTCTTATTTTATTCCCATTTTATTATTATTTTTCATTTCTGTAATATTGTACAGTGGACCCCCGAGTAACGGTCTGTCCGAATAACGGTTTCTTCGTGTAAAGGTTGCCTTTTTCGGTCAATATTTTTCTCGTGTAGCGGTTTTTACTCGTGTAGCGGTCCGTACCAGACCTGTCTGCCTGCTTGCGTGCCTCGCCGCGCAGGATGCCAGTCTAGCGTTGTTTACACTTGAGTGAACAATACCCAGCACACTCTTTCAAACATTCACAATACATTTGTTGTGTTTATTGGTGGTTTAGTGATTTTTTTTTTTTTTTTTTTTTTTTTCAACAAGTCGGCCGTCTCCCACCGAGGCAGGGTGACCCAAAAAGAAAGAAAATCCCCAAAAAGAAAAAACTTTCATCATCATTCAACACTTTCACCACACTCATACATAATCACTGTCTTTGCAGAGGAGCTCAGATACTACAGCTGAGAAAAGTCCCTCCCAGCTGTCACTATCTCAGACCCCTCCTTTAAAGTGCAGGCATTGTACTTCCCATTTCCAGGACTCAAGTCCAACTAAATCAATTAACTGGTTTCCCTGAATCCCTTCACACAATGTTACCCTGCTCACACTCCAACAGATCGTCATGTCCCAAAACCATTCGTCTCCATTCACTCCTATCTAACACGCTCACATGCTTGCTGGAAGTCCAAGCCCCTCGCCCACAAAACCTCCTTTACCCCTTCCCTCCAACCTTTTCTAGGACGACCCCTACCCCGCCTTCCTTCCCCTACAGATTTATACGCTCTCCAAGTCATTCTACTTTGATCCATTCTCTCTAAATGACCAAACCACCTCAACAACCCCTCTTCAGCCCTCTGACAAATACTTTTAGTAACTCCACACCTTCTCCTAATTTCCACATTCCGAATTTTCTGCATAATATTTACACCACACATTGCCCTTAGACAGGACATCTCCACTGCCTCCAGCCTCCTCCTCGCTGCAGCATTTGCAACCCATGCTTCACACCCATATAAGAGTGTTGGTACCACAATACTTTCGTACATTCCTTCTTTGCCTCCATGGATAACGTTTTTGTCTCCACAGATACCTCAATGCACCACTCACCTTTTTTCCTTCATCAATTCTATGGTTAACCTCATCCTTCATAAACCCATCTGCTGACACATCAACTCCCAAATATCTGAAAACATTTACTTCT
>WNWK01005159.1:0-25582 GCA_009830355.1 Cherax destructor | reverse complement strand
ACTAGCTCCTGGAACGGATTAAATTCGAATAGCGGGGGTCCACTGTACTTGCATCATAATTATAGAGCTACAATAATAAGCCAATTTATTTCAGTCAGTCTGTCTGTTTTTTTTTCTTTCTCTTTTTCTTTCTCTTCTGTGTGTATGTGTGTGTGTGTTTTCATGTTTTGTTTGTGTATTTATTTATTATTATAATTTATTATAAGTACAGTCATAACTTGGTTTTCGCTTGTCCCAGTTTTCGCCGACTTTTTTCAGGGAAAATTTGTCTTAGTTTTCGCCGATTGTTTTAGTTTTCGCCGACCGTATGGGACCTGTCCACCAGTGCCGCGCACATACAAAGGCCGTAGGCCCGCCACCCACGCACATTGTCACGCAGTCTAGCATTGTTTACGCTTGAGTGAACATCACCCCAGGAGTTTATACAAAACATTTATTAACAATTCATTGTTTTTGGGCCTTGATTATTGTGTGTGACTACTAAATAAGCTACCATGGGCCCAAAGAAAGCTCCTAGTGCCACTTCTTTGGTAAAGAAAGTGAGGAACACTGTAGAAATGAAGAAATAATAGAAAAATATGATAGTGAAAGTGAGAAACACGATGGAGTTTAAGAGTGTAGCAGGCATGCAGGGAGTGTAGCATGCATGCAGGGAGTGTAGCAGGCATGCAGGGAGTGTAGCAGGCATGCAGGGAGTGTAGCATGAATGCAGGGAGTGTAGCAGGCATGCAGGGAGTGTAGCATGCATGCAGGGAGTGTAGCAGGTATGCAGGGAGTGTAGCAGGTATGCAGGGAGTGTAATAGGTATGCAGAGAGTGTAGCATGTATGCAGGGAGTGTAACAGGTATGCAGGGAGTGTAGCATGTATGCAGGGAGTGTAACAGGTATGCAGGGAGTGTAGCAGGTATGCAGGGAGTGTAACATGTATGCAGGGAGTGTAGCATGTATGCAGGGAGTGTAGCATGTATGCAGGGAGTGTAACAGGTATGCAGGGAGTGTAGCAGGTATGCAGGGAGTGTAGCATGTATGTAGGGAGTGTAGCATGTATGCAGGGAGTGTAGCAGGCAGGGAGGGAGTGTAGCAGGCAGGGAGGGAGTGTAGCAGGCAGGGAGGGAGTGTAGCAGGCATGCAGGGAAGTGACCCCGGATAAGGACTTGGTACCTAGAGTCCTTATGGAGGGGGATTCCCCTTCCAAAAATTAGGGTCTCTTCCCTCTTCCATCTTCCCTCTCTCCCATCCAGCAACATCAGTCTTCAATAAAGGTAAGTGCCACATTCAGTTCATTCATTTGTGCATGTAAATCTATCTTTAAGGCCCCCCAAATTTTTTTTTTCCAAACTTCTGGGTTTCTGAAACGGATTAATTGAATTTCCATTATTTCTTATGGGGAAAATAGTTTTGGTTTTCGCCGATTTTGGTTTTAGCCGATCCATCTGGAACGGATTAAAATTGAAAACCGAGGGATGACTGTATATCTGAAGTCATGTATTAAAATAATATTGCATGTATATATACATTTCAGGTTTCTACAGACCTCATAGAAAGGGCGTCGGGTCTTCTTTTCTTCGACAGAATCAGCAAGAAGAAATTCCAAAAAATAAATGGAAATAAAACTGGCTGGTTTTAGTAGATTGGCTGGAGTTTTTTTGTATCAGTCTGCCTTATGAAAGTGATATTAATGTTATATTCATAATTATCTCTTTCATTCATTAATGTGTTTTTGCGTTCCTCCATTATTTGTAATCTTTACCATATTCAGTGCCATGTAATAATTGAGTACTTCCATCATAGTACTGAATCTATTCTAATTTTTTTTTATTAAAATATTAATTAGTTTCACCTTAACAAACAACTTAAAGTTGAATTTCTGTATATCATTTGAAGTTTTACGGTTGAATCTAAATTAACATTGTAATTGTGTTCCTAAAAATGGTGCTGTTAATCAAAAAAATTTTGTTAGTTGAATTGAATAACATATGAAAATAATTTGGTTATGTTCTGGAGACCCCAAAAAATGCCAAATAAATTTTTTAAGTTATTATTCTAAAAAAAATAATGTAAATATTAGTTGTATGTAGTGAGTTATACATAATTAAAATACAGTGCATTTAGCCAAAGAGGTTACATATATGAATTTTTCCAACCTTAAATTCTGGTTGCTAGTTTATGTCTGATCTTCCCTACTGGGCTGAGTTTACCTGGAGAGGTGGATTGCTGTGGATTATGGGCTGAGGTTGATGGCTGTGGATAATGGGCCGAGGTGAATAGCTGTGGATCATGGGCCGAGGTGGATGGCTGTAGATCATGAAAATTATTTAATTTGAATATGTTTCCACTCAGAAAATTCATCTCCATATCTGGGGTGAGCCAGAGGAAGGAACAGGGAATTTAGGGTATGATAAAATACTTCTCTCTATTACAAACATGAAAATTGTATAATGAAGTGTGTGGCGGGTCAGGTGAGTGTAGCTTGAGCTGCTGATTAACAAAAAACACACCTGTCACCTGTCATATAAACTCTCCAAACACCTCTTTATCAACAAGCAATTAAATGAGGAATTTAAAATATGATAAAATACTTCCTTGTTACTATTATAAATGATAAAATTGTAGCGAAACATATGGGATCAGCTGATTAAACAACCCACAGCAGTCAACTGCTTACTGAGCTACATAAACATTTCTTTAACATTTCCACAACAACATGCAAGAAAAAAGGAATTTAAGATATGATACAATTCTTCCTTGTCACTATTATAAATGAGAAAATTGTATAGAGAAAGGTGGGATTGCAATATTTGATTAAATGTTTGAAAGGCGTCACTGTGGTAAAACATGATGTGCAACGCTGAGCCAGCTATTGTTCAGTACTTAATAACTCTCCAGACATTTATTTACCTGCATTAGAACAGGGATTTTAAGTTCTGTATGAGAAAATTCTTCCTAGTCATTATTATAAACATCAACTTGCATAGTGAAGAGTGCGATTGCATCATCTGATGTAATGTATGAGAGGCATCACTGATAAATATACAACTCTTGTCATCTACTGCTCAGTACCTGTATAACCATCTACTGCTTAATAGAGTTACATAACAGTCTCAAACACTTCTACATCAAGAAGTAAGAGAAATAAAGAATTTAAGGTAGGGTAAAACTTTCTATTTACTTGTTAAGCATATTTTATACTGTTAAGATTGTGAATTAAATTTATTGTAGTCACTGGTGGTGTATTACCCATCTCTGTCATTTTTTTTAGGTCATTACCTAGGTTACTCGGTCACTACTTGGGTTACTCGGTCATTACCTAGGTTACTCGGTCACTACCTGGGTTACTCGGTCACTACCTGGGTTACTCGGTCACTACCTGGGTTCGGTCACTACCTGGGTTACTCGGTCACTATCTGGGTTCGGTCACTACCTGGGTTACTCGGTCACTACCTGGGTTACTTAGTTACTACCTGGGTTACTTGGTCACTACCTGGGTTACTCATTATACAGGCTCTTCTCATTCTTATTAATTTCGTAAATTGTTGTTTCCTTGAGACCAAAGACTTGCACCATCTTTCATCACACATGCACCACTTTTAGACTTATCTAAAATCTCTCTATTTTTTTTCTTAACACCAAGACTTTCATGCTTTTTTCTCTCTTGGCACCTCCAACATCATTCATATTCCTCTTGGTGCTATGATTAATATTCAGAGACAAGATGGGTTGATGAAAAGATGTAACACATGACTGAATATGGTGTAGGACGTGTACACGTGGAGAACTGCCGATGTGGGAGGTTGTGAACACTAAGAATGAGAGGAGGTCTCTTCAATCAAAATATTGGCTGCACTGACAGAAAGTTACAGCTTGCTCGTTGAAATTAGGTCTCAAAATTTCAGTTGTGTCATGTCAAAAATGTATTCGAAGATCAAATGTCAATTGAAGGTCTGTTGTATGATATGTTTTAAAATATATTTTATGCACAAAAGATTTAGTCCTGATTTAGGTTTAATAAATTCTAATTAGTTTCAGAAATAATAATGTGAATTTATATGTGAATGCAATTTCTCCATAGTTTCATGGAGCTAAACTTAAGACCCAACAGACAGATTTATTTTTGTAAAACTCAAGACCTGAATGACCCTTCTGCATTTAGCTTTGATTTTTTAAAATTGATGATGATGATGAAGCAGAAATGTGGGTAATATAATTGTAGCCTGAGAGCAATCACAAAATATGTAATAGAATTGTTCTATAGTAATTATGAGATGTTACTAAAGTCATCTGTAGAATCTGAAACTATACTGTATATAACTTATATTTGTTAATTTGCAAGATAATAAAATATAATAATATTCTTTGAATTGTTTTATGTATGCCTTAAACATTATACTGGGTTTTTTTTTTTTTCAACAAGTCGGCTGTCTCCCACCAAGGGAGGGTGACCCAAAAGGAAAATACTTTCATCATCATTCAACACTTTCACCACACTCATACATAATCACTGTCTTTGCAGAGGCGCTCAGATACGACAGCTGAGAATAGTCCCTCCCAGCTGTCACTATCCCAGACCCCTCCTTTAAAGTGCAGGCATTTTACTTCGCATTTCCAGGACTCAAGTCCAACTAAATCAATTAACTGGTTTCCCTGAATCCCTTCACTAAATATTACCCTGCTCACACTCCAACAGCTCGTCAGGTCCCAAAAACCATTCGTCTCCATTCACTCCTATCTAACACGCTCACACATGCTTGCTGGAAGTCCAAGTCCCTCGCCCACAAAACCTCCTTACCCCCTCCCTCCAACCTTTTCTAGGATGACCCCTACCCCGCCTTCCTTCCCCTACAGATTTATACGCTCTCCAAGTCATTCTACTTTGATCCATTCTCTCTAAATGACCAAACCACCTCAACAACCCCTCTTCAGCCCTCTGACAAATACTTTTAGTAACTCCACACCTCCTCCTAATTTCCACACACCGAATTTTCTGCATAATATTTACACCACACATTGCCCTTAGACAGGACATCTCCACTGCCTCCAGCCTCCTCCTCGCTGCAGCATTTTCAACCCATGCTTCACACCCATATAAGAGTGTTGGTACCACTATACTTTCGTACATTCCCTTCTTTGCCTCCATGGCAGTATGTAGTAGGTTGGTAGACAGCAACCACCCAAGAAGGTACTACCGTCCTGCCAAGTGAGTGTAAAACGAAAGCCTGTATCTTACATGATTGGATTGCTGGTGTCTTTTTTCTGTCTCTTAAACATGCAAGATTTCAGGTACGTCTTGCTACTTCTACTTACATTAGGTCACACTACACATGCATGTACATGTTTTGTATACACACTCATCTGAGTTTTTCTTTGATTTTATCTTAATAGTTCTTGTTCTTATTGCTTTTCCTTTCATATTCATGGGGAAGTGGAATAAGAATCTTTCCTCCGTAAGCCATGCGTGTTGTAAAAGTCAACTAAAATGCCGGGAACAATGGGCTAGTAACCTCTTATCCCTTATAGATTACTAAAAAGAAAAAGAAGAAAATAATTTAACAATACTTGCATATATATTTTTACACATCTCTGGTAGTGATTCAGAGAATATATACTAGTATTCGTGTGCATTTCAAGGATTTTATGTAGGGTCCATGTTTATATCTTGTGGATGGTTGTGTGTGGGTTTAGCACTTAGTTTTTATTATATTAATAATGTGAATGGTTGTAGGATATTCCTGTCATATCTTTCTGTCCAGACCTTGGCTCAAGATAACTACTTTATCAGCTATATGTGCACTGTCACACTCGGGGGGCACATGGGAATTACACTACACAGCATTGTAACTGGTGCCAGGAATAAGATCAAGCTTTGCATATTTATTTTTTCATATCTTTGGCAAGTGTTAAGGAGACGAGTGGTGGTTCACCACCTTGCTAGTAGTGGTTCACCACCTTGTTAGTGGTGGTTTAACACCTCAATAGTTATGGTTCACCACCTCACTAGTGGTAGTTCACCACCTCAGTAGTGGTGGTTCATCACCTCATTAGTGGTGGTTCACCACCTCGTTAGTGGTGGCAATCCCCCACCCATCTATTTGCAGGGTGAAAACATTAGCTACGTTAAAACTTACAGATATCTTGGTGTAGATGTACCCTTTAACAAATCCACTATACCACAACTAAATAAAAAATGCAAAGATAGACTAAATGCTCTTAAAGCTGTTGCTGGCTACAACCCCAACTATGGTGCTAATGTGAGAATCGTGAGAATGATGTACATAGCCTATGTTAGGTCCTTAATTGATTATGCTGCTCCAATGTTGATATTAGCTAGAGAAAGTTCTCTCCGACCCTTGGAGTTAATGCAAAATGAAGCTCTCAGAATTATTCTTGGTTGTCCCAAATCTACAAAGGTTCTTAATATGAGGAAGGAGCTTGGTATTACTAGTATCAGTGATAGGATTGCTAAGATTAACACTATACTTGGTATTAGAATGTTAAGAAATGAACCAGACACAGTCACAATGAATCTTACTAAATGTCTAGAAGTAAATACTCACAGATCTAAATGGATTGTGAAAACATGCAATTACATTAAGTTTTACAACCTGCATGAATTGTATCACTGTAGGCAACAAGAGCATTTCACCCCTCCATTGAAGATGTGTTCATTTAATATCACATACCTGCAAGCCCCTCCCAAGCTCAGTGCTAGTAATCCCTTCCTTAAATCACTTGTTAAAACAACTGCTCAAGAAGAAATTTCTCGCCTAGCTGGTAGTAATAAGTTATCACAAGTTATATACGTACACTGATGGATCTAAACAGGAGTCTTCTGGCAGGGCTGCATCTGCTCTGGTTGCCACCTCCCTAGTTAAGAACAATAATAAATTTGTTGAACTAGGCATAAGAATTAACAACTGGGCATCTACACTGCAAACTGAATTGTTTGCAATCCTAATGGCACTAAAGCTAACCTATGACACTGAGCTTGACTCTATCATCATTACTGATTCTATGTCATCACTGAAGGCTTTTGACTCATATAATGACTCTAACAGCATGCTCATTGGAGAAGCCAGGTATAGATACTCAAAAATCCGGGACAAAAGAATTAATGTACAATTGCTATGGATCCCATCACACATTGGATTACTCCTTCATGATAAAGTTGATATGTTAGCCAAGAAGAGTACCCAGAAGGAGAATGTAGAATATAACTTTGGTATATCTGTGTCTAGTATTAGGAATAATATTAGGAGAGAAATAATGAAAATGATTTCTATATTAATGCAGTTAGAAGTCTGAGTAGATCTATAACCCACTATGATAACATGAACATAGATAAGCATGTTTATGGAGCAATTTGCAATGTGAACAGACTGACTGATGTTGTAGTGGCCAGGCTTAGGCTTGGCTACAAGTACTTCTGGCAGTTTGGGAGACACACAGATGATCAAACTAAATGCAAATTATGTGATCAGGCATATGGTCACTGTCTTGAACACTATGTGCTTAATTGTCCACTTATTGAGGAACATAGAGATAGACAGTATAATAACCTATGTGACATGTCAAGATATCTTATTAATGAAAATAAGATACCAGTTATACTAAGCAAATTTCCTAAATTTGCGTGTAACAGATAAGTGAACTGTAGATATAAATCCAAATGTACAATTGTTAACCCTTTTGGGGCCTAGTTTTTTTTTTTTTTTTTATATGAACTTATGGATTCAGGGGCCTAGTTCCTAGGCCTTTTGTGTATCCATATGCTCTTGCGCTACCGTCCACAGGAGGGATATGGGGTGCACAATAAACTAGCCACTTCGGTGGCAAAATCTAAATCTAGTGGTGGCTCACCACCTCGTTAGTGGTGGCTCACCACCTCGTTAGTGGTGGCTCACCACCTCGTTAGTGGTGGCTCACCACCTCGTTAGTGGTGGCTCACCACCTCGTTAGTGGTGGCTCACCACCTCGTTAGTGGTGGCTCACCACCTCGTTAGTGGTGGCTCACCACCTCGTTTGTGGTGGCTCACCACCTCGTTAGTGGTGGCTCACCACCTCGTTAGTGGTGGCTCACCACCTCGTTAGTGGTGACTAACGAGTCACCACTAACGAGTAGTGAACCACCACTAGTGACTCACTAGTGGTGGTTCACTACTTGGGGTAGTGTTGGTACATCAGCACCGCCTAACTCCCTGGGCAGAAACTATTGTTGACCTGGTGAGCATACCAAGTAAGGATATCGTGTCACTTTATTCGTAACTCCCCCGAGGGTAAGTAATTCACTGGGATTAATAGGTTGACTTTAAACTTGGCTGTTACCTTCTTCTCTATGCCATACCCTATATGTCTTCTGGTAACCTCTGTTTCTCTCAGCCTGTAGAGCTGGTGTTGGGTCGCACTAGTTTTGTGGATCAGGTGGAGCTGTTAGTGGGAGGCCCACAGGTTCTTGATAAATTAGTCACCTAACGGCTTAGAGGCTGTATCTGTCATATGGAGTGACCATATTTTCTGTCCCGTCAACCCCTGGCCCCAACACTGCCTAGCTGCCGTAACTGTTAGTCATCTTTAAGAAAACCTATCATGTGTGAAGCCAAGTTTGGCGCACGACTGCTTCTGGAGGGGACGTCTTTTTGATCTACACGACCTACAAAGCTATGTATTAGTTCAGAATACTGTTCCATGTCTGTTCTCCTTGGTCAAAGTGTTGACTACTGTTCACAATGTTGCATCTATTTTGAATAGGCTATTTAGGATGTCATGGCTATTTGGATCATGTGATCTCGTACACAGCATATATACCACATTTTCTGACATATAGAGCACCCTTTTTTTTCAGTCTCAGAAAATCCCATTGACCCTAATATGCGCAAGGTCGAAAACAAGGATTGGCTTTAGGTTACGAGCAAGTGGTGGTTCCAGTGCTGTGGTACCGCTAAATTACACTATAAAACTGTTTCCCAGATTACTTTTAGTGATAAGTAACTATAATAAATTATATAAGTTACGTATTACTTGAAAGTAATAAGTAGTTGTAAATAATTCTAAAGTAGTTAGTTAGTTAGATTAATATCTTTATTATGCAGCCCATACCCATCTTGTGGGCGGTAGTCAAAAGATTACAGAGGTACATAATGGGTCCAGGGACTGGACGTCCACTCAAAGTTTGATAGCTGAGCAAGTTACAAAGGTAATGAACTCAGGTAGATCTGGTCACAATATTGTAAAGTAGCCATCGGTAAATAGGTCGCCATGTTTTAGTGGCTGGATGCTTATGGAGCAGACATGCTGCGCAAGGTCACACCTCCTTCAGTTACGCTGTGAGCTTATGCAAACAACCAGTCACTGGCCCACTACCATTTTGAAGTGGTGGTTTTTTCCCCCCAGAATATGGCTGCTATGGAAACTCTGAGGTGCTCGGCTAAGGCAGACACTGTTTACGCGGCTGATGTAAAATTAACAATTCTAACCTCACAAGTCTGCTGGGCTACCCTCCTTTGCTAATACTAATGGAATGAAGGAGCAGCAAGGTCCCAGTTCCCCATACACGAAAGGTAAAGGAACAAACTTACGATGGCATGGATTCTCCCTTGCTCAATTGAGCCTGTATGACCCTAGTAGGTTTAGCGCTTCTTTTTTATTATAATAATAATAATAATGTGGCTGTCCCAGGTTAGCTTGACCCCTATGTAGCTTCTACTCAAGAGTCACGTGCGAGAGGAGAATGGTACCTACAATCAGTTATGTTACTAACTAGACAGCAATACGTCTCTGTTAAGCACACAACCTCCTCATCAAGATCTCTAAACATTGGCATTCCACAGGGAAATGCCTTTGGCCCCCTACTTTTCTTTTATACATCAACGACCTCCCAAATGTATCGCAACAACTTAGCTCTATTCTCTTTGCTGACGACACAACTTTTGTCCTCTCTCACCCAAATTCCAGTATCACTCAACAACACTGTTAACGAAGAGCTCCTAAAAACATCAACCTGGATGACTACCAATAAACTTACATTTAACATTGACAAAAACTTCAACATTACGTTTGGGAGCAGAGTAGGTAATGCCCAGCTAACATTATGATTAACGATATTCTTATTGATTAGACTAAAGAAGGAAAATTTCTGGGTCTGCACCTAGACAGCAACTTGAAATTCAACACCCACATCCAACACATCACAAAAAAGTGTCCAAAACAGTTGGCATCCTCTCCAAGATATGTTATGTACCACAAACAGCATTACTTACATTATACGCACTAATCTACCTTTACCTCACCTACGCTGTTTGTGTCTGATGATCCACAACAGCAAATCACCTCAAGTAAATAATAACTCCACAAAAGGCCGTAGTACGAATGATCACACAGTCCACTGCCAGGTAACACCCCCTTGCCCTACCCCTCAAAGAGCTAAACAAAACATTCACTCTTATTACTGTGCATCCTACACAAAGAGAACAATAAACTCTAAATATTAATCGTGATCTTAAGCACTTCCTTGATGAAACAGAACCCGTAGACATAATACTAGACACAAAAATCTTTATGATATATGTACCCCATGTCCGGTTTAATCTTTGTAAAAACTCAATGTACATAAAAAGACCCAAAATCTGGAACTCCCTGCCAGAAATCTCCAGACACTCTGACATCTTCAAAACTACCTGGAGTATACCTGGAGAGGGTTTCGGGGGTCAACACCCCCGCGGCCCGGTCTGTGACCAGGTCTCATGGTGGATCAGGGCCTGATCAACTAGGCTGTTACTGTTGGCCGCACGCAAACCGACGTACGAACCACAGCCCGGCTGGTCAGATACTGACTTTAGGTGCCTGTCCAGCGCCTTCATGAAGACAGCCAGGGGTCTACTGGTAATCCCCCTTATGTATGATGGGAGGCAGTTGAACAGTCTTGGGCCCCCCGGACACATATTGTGTTGTCTCTTATCGTGCTAGTGGCGCCCCTGCTTTTCATTGGGGGGATATTGCATCCTCTGCCGAATCTTTTGCTTTCATAGGGAGTGATTTTCGTGTGCAAATTTGGTACTAACCCCTCTAGGATTTTCCAAGTGTATATAATAATGTATCTCTCCCGCCTGCGTTCCAGGGAGTACAGGTTGAGGAACTTCAAGCGTTCCCAGTAATTGAGGTGTTTTATCGTAGTTATGTGTGCCGTGAAGGTTCTCTGTTCATTATCAAGGTCAGCAATTTTATCTGCCTTGAAAGGTGCTGTTAGTGTGTAGCAATATTCCAGCCTAAATTGAACAAGCGACCTGAAGAGTGTCATCATGGGCTTGGCATCCCTGGTTCTGAAGGTTCTCATTATCCATCCTGTCATTTTTCTAGCAGATGCAATTGAAAGTGAGATCCTCTGACATTATCACCCAGGTGGTTGGAATTTGTTTTATACTCCGATATAGTTTTAATTTCCTCACGTTTTCCATATCTGAGTAATTGACATTTCTCATCATTGAACTTCATATTGTTTTCTGCGGCCCATTTAAAGATTTTTTTTATGTCCGCCTGGAGTCTTGCGGTGTCTTCAATGGAGGACACTGTCATGCAAATTCGGGTGTCAACTGCAAAGGAAGACACTGAACTGTGGCTTACATCCCTGTCTATGTCAGATATGAGGATGAGGAACAGGATTCAGATTCAGATTTTTTTATTTCTCTGTAAAGATTACATTGTGTGGTTTACATTTATAAGACAATAATTACAAAGATGACCATTAGCATGCCTAGCATTCCTGGGCATGCTAGGCATTTCGGGCAGACTAATACTAGTTCTTAATCTATATTACAAATTTCAAATGAATACAAATTTCAAATGATTAAATAGATTTACAATAGTGAGGTAGTTCAGAATATTTAGATTGTAAAATTAGTAATGAGAATGGTTTCGTCTTGGCATGTTACGTAGTTTCTATTAAAGCTCCAATATTGAAGTATATCAGGCAAACTTAAGACTAGTTTGAGATTTATTAGACAATTGCTATATTCGGGATTTTGTGTTTACTGTCCTTTGGGTCAGTGTTGGTGTAAATGAGGAGGATGTGTGTGTGTGTGTGTGTGTGTGTGTGTGTGTGCGTGAATCGGTGGTTTTCATGTATTTAGGTGATGGTGAGGTGTATTAGTGAGATAAGATGTTTTTTTGATGATAGTGTTGAAAATGGTGGCTGAGTCTGCAATTCTGGAGTTTTCAGGTAGGGAGTTCCAGATTTTAGGCCCTTTAATGTATATTGAACGTTTGTATAGATTTAGCCGGACACGTGGAATGTCATAGAGATTTTTGTGTCTGGTATTGTGCCTATGGGTCCTGTCACAACTATCAAGAAAGCGTTTTAGTTCAGGGTTAATACTGGAATTTATGGTTCTGTACATGTAGGTTGCACAGTAGTAAATGTGGATGTTCTGAACAGTGGGGGGTGTTGCCTGGGATTGGATTGCGTGATAATTCTTACTGCGGCTTTTTGTTGAATTATTATTAGTTTTAAGTGGGTTGTTGCTGTTGATCCCCAAGCACATATGGCATAGGTGAGGTAGGGATAGATGAGTGAATAGTATAGTGTGAGTAGGGCTGATTGCGGTACATAGTAACGTATCTTAGAGAGGATCCCCACAGTTTTGGATACTTTTTTTGCTATGTTGGATATGGGTGCTGAAATTCAGGTTGCTATCAAGGTGTAGGCCCAGAAATTTGTCCTCATTGTGTTTAGCAATTAGAGTGTTGTCAATCATTATGTTCAGTTGTGCAACACCTGTTCTGTTACCAAACATAATATAGAAAGTTTTGTCAGTATTAAGTGTAAGTTTGTTGGCTGTCATCCAGGTTGACATTTTTAGTAGCTCTTCATTAACAATGGTGTTGAATGAGACAAGATTTGGGTGGGAGATGACATAAGTCGTGTCGTCAGCAAAGATAATTGGTTTCAGTTGTGATACGTTGGGAAGATCATTGATGTATAGGAGGAAGAGCAGGGGACCAAAGACACTTCCCTGTGGCACTCCAGTATCAAGTGGTCGTGTAGATGAGGTTGTCTTTAATGGTGACGCTTTGAAACCTGTTAGTAAGATAGGATTTGAAATATATAAGCGCGTGGCCTCTTATACCGTAATGGTCAAGTTTTTGGAGCAAGTACTGTGCCTTGTGGAACAGAGCTTTTCACAGTAGCCGCCTCAGACTTTACTCTGTTCACTACTACTCTTTGTGTTCTCTTTGTTAGGAAATTATAGATCCATCTACCAACTTTTCCTGTTATTCATAGTTATACGGTCCACTTAATAGTTTTACTGGAGTAAATTTTCATAATATACAGGAACCCTAATCCAGGAACTCCTAATCCAGGGTCCCGGAGCTAGTTGGGGAGCTGAGACGGTGGGCATTGAAGGAGGGACGTTGTTTGGGATCCCAGTGTTGCTAGAGTCCCACAAGTCTCCAAGATACCTCAACTTCGGTAAGTCTCAGTTTGTTTATATTCCAGGAGTTCTAACCCGAGTGTGGGTGCAATATTTATTTAGAGATTGTGTTCTTTGAAAATCCCCCACAATGGGCTTAAGTTTGCCCGAAATGCTCTGAATACTAAGGGGCTTTCTGTATGCCCACGTAAATGTAACCCATCTCTGTAGAAACATTGTATGATGCTGAAATACAGAATCCTGAACATGCGCTATGCTGAAGGCTTCCCAGCGAAGCGCATGTTAACAGGACACATGACCATAACACAAGATCACTCCTCGATGTTCCCCGTGTCCATATAACACTATGCAAAAACTCAATGCACATTAAAGGCCCGAAAATTTAGAATTCATTACCTGTGATTACCAAAGAAACCCTGCTTGTACCTCAATTCAAAAAGCTGCTAAAAAACACCTTCTCACCCAAACCTAAGTGCACAATATTTAAAATTAATCAACAAAGTTGATTAATCACTTAAATGTAAAAACCTGTTATAAATAATGCATACTGAGCTAACTCTGTTTCTATAGCATTAACAAATAAAATAATCCACTCACTTGTACTCTTTGTAACTCATCTAAAGGCTGTGGCTCGTACGTTGGACTGCGTGCGGCCAGCAGTAACAGCCTGGTTGATCAGGCTCTGGTCCAACATGAGGCCTGGTCACAGACCGGGCCGCGGAGGCGTTGACCCCTGGAATTCTCTCCAGGTAAACTCCAGGTATAAACTGTAATTGCAATACAACTAATTGTTTTAATTTGTTTGATCTGATTTAATTAATTGCATTGCTGCAATTAATAAATTATTATGTTCAACTTATATTCAAATTTCACAACTCAAATACACAATTATACTTATTTTGTAAATTATCAACCCTAATTTTTTACCATGTAGTCTACTGTTAATTAATTTTAAGAATGCCCACAATGCTCGGCATATTAGGGGCTTTTGGCATGGACACCCCATTTATACCTATGTAGTACATCTTTGTATCATGTCTAAATAAAAATTATTATTATTATTATTATTATTATTATTATTATTATTATTATTATTGGATCATACGTGATTCCACGCATGCAACGTTAAACACTAAACACTTAATATTTACCAGCCACTGGTGGGAATTTATGTGTCGGCAGATTTGCACACCTGCCAAACTTAGAATGCGCCTTATATGTAAATACGTCTTATAGGCTGGAAAATACGGCATGTTGCTCCACAGTGTACACTGTGTATAAAGTATTCACCTTTTTTAATTGGAAACTACACAATACTCCGTAATTCAGATGAGAGGTGGAACACTGGGTTTTGTTCGCTAATAAGCACTGTTCAATTTTAATGTATATAGATACATATATATCCCTTAGTGCAATAAACCATTTTTTTTAAAGTGTTTGTTTTGAGGGTTTATTAATCTGAGTCTTCAACTTCCAATTGTGACCCCTTGTTGCTGTGTCCCATCTCTGACATATCCTGTTTATCCACCTTGTCAATTCCTCTCAGCATTTTATATGTCGTTATCATACCCCTCCTGTCCTCCAGTGTTGTCAGGTCGAATTCCCTTAAAACCTCTCCTCGTAGGATATTAACTCCGGGACTAGCCTTGTTGCAAACCTTTGCACTTTCTCCAATTCTTGACGTGCTTGACCAGTTGTGGGTTTCATACTGGTGCTGCATACTTCAATATGGGCCTGACGTACAAGTTGTACATAATCTTGAACGATTCCTTACTAAAGTGAATGAACGCTATTCTTAGGTTTACTAGGCTTCCATATGCTGCAGCAGTTATTTGGTTGATGTGTACCTCAGAAGATGTGCTCGGTATTATACTCACCCTAAGATCCTTTTCCTTAAATGAGGTTTTCAGTCTTTGGCTCCCTAGCTTGTACTCTATCTGCGTGCGTATGTGTGTTAGTGTTTACTTACCTATTTGTGGTTGTATGGGTCGATTCACAGCTCCTGGCTCCCACCTCTCTGGTCACTATTAGGTCCACTCCCTACTCTACGAGCTTTATTGTATCTCTTCTTAAAAGTATGTAAAGATCCTGCCTCCACTACATTACGCTGCAGATTGTTCCACTTCCTGACTACTCTATGGCTGAAGAAATACTTCCTAACATCCCTGTGACTCATCTGAGTCTTCAGCTTCCAGTTGTGACCCCTTGTGTGTGTGTGGATGCTGCGGCAGGAGTATCGTCCCTGGCTGGCACCCCCACCAACTAGTTGCTGGCCAGCACTGGAGAAGGACGGCAGCTTCTCTTCCACTTCCCTCGCCTCGTCCACACAGGCCTCGCCTCTGCTCCTCTCCCCTCGCAGCCTGGCTCTCCATTCTCGGTGTCCGAGTAAGACACTCTTCAACCTCTGTAGAAACACTGAAATGTTCATTTATTGAGTGTGGTGCCAAAGACAATTGGAGAAGTTGAGTGAAGCCCGAGTGGTGAGGCTGAGAGAACACAGCTGTTAAAGAGGGTATGCTGCCAGCGGTGCTCACAGATGGAACCATCACAACCAGCTGCTCGCATCGACTCTCATAGTGGCGCATGGCAGCGGTGCTCACAGTTGGCACCATCACAGTCAGCTGCTCTCGGACTCTCATAGTTATTTATCTGTACAACACTTGGGGAATCTCACTGCCCTTTCGAGTTTAGAGCTTTCTATGAATATTATGATATATATTTAGTTTCTTCTGTTAATATGGCCGTTAAATTATTGAAGCACTGCTAGTCCCTAGACTGAGAGTTACTATTATATTCAAATAACTGTTACTTTAGCTATTACCAGAGGTAATCTATAATTTTATCTGAAACCGATGCAAAACACTTGACTTTACTGTTCTTTATGAGTGGCAAAATACTTTGTTAAAAATAAAGCCTTATATAACTGTCATATATGAGCGTTGATTGTACTGCCAACTTGACTGTGAAAATTATTATAAAACAACGAAGCAGATGATGTTCAACCCCCGTTATAATGCAATACATTTCCTCCTCTTTGATACCGTGAAGCTTTCATAGAATATTCCGATGACAGAGTTCCTTATTGAACTGCAAGAAGCAACGCTGACTCGCAAACATATCTTACAAGTGTATGAGGTAGCGAAGAACTGTTAAGATAAACCACAAGCTATCACGACATTCTTCACACCATCAGAAATCATCAAGAAGCATCAGAATTCACGGCAGACAAGTAGCAAGTTTGGAAAGGCCAACAGAGACCATCACTGACAACCCGAAGCCCAGACCGAGCAGGGAAGGGTTACCTTGTCAGCCAGAAGGTGGCTTGGGCGTGAGATGAGAGGGCTGGTGGGCGGCAGCTGAGGAATAATTGAGAGGTGCGCCGGGGCCAGCATGGAGACCAGGTGAGTGGTGCACCTGTCTGGTATACGTCCCTCTCATCTTGTTACTTATTCTCACCTTCCTGACGTCATCGTCAGTCCAGTGCACTCGAGTTTCTCTTTATTATTTTAACGTTAAAGGTAACTGTATCACTGTATCACTCCTCTCCATCCAGCACTTAATAGATACCTGGAGGATCTAGCAGTTAACATATACCTGGGGGTTAGTCTACTGTTGTGGGTTCAATGACAGGTGAGAACTTAGCCGAAATATGTTATATTACAGAACTTGGTTTTCTTGGGTTAGTAATCTTTTTTCTTCTTAGCAGCTTTAGTAAGCTTCTGACATCATTTGTAGCTCACGACTCCAGTAAATTTAATAAATTTAAGCGATCATTTCATGTCTTAAGGGGATATATTGCCTATCTTGTTTATCTTCGTGACGTGTTGAGGCGTATGTTGTCACTCTTGTTTATCTTCGTGACGTGTTGAGGCGTATGTTGTCACTCTTGTTTATCTTCGTGACGTGTTGAGGCGTATGTTGTCACTCTTGTTTATCTTCGTGACGTGTTGAGGCGTATGTTGTCACTCTTGTTTATCTTCGTGACGTGTTGAGGCGTATGTTGTCACTCTTGTTTATCTTCGTGACGTGTTGAGGCGTATGTTGTCACTCTTGTTTATCTTCGTGACGTGTTGAGGCGTATGTTGTCACTCTTGTTTATCTTCGTGACGTGTTGAGGCGTATGTTGTCACTCTTGTTTATCTTCGTGACGTGTTGAGGCGTATGTTGTCACTCTTGTTTATCTTCGTGACGTGTTGAGGCGCATGTTGTCACTCTTGTTTATCTTCGTGACGTGTTGAGGCGTATGTTGTCACTCTTGTTTATCTTCGTGACGTGTTGAGGCGTATGTTGTCACTCTTGTTTATCTTCATGACGTGTTGAGGCGTATGTTGTCACTCTTGTTTATCTTCGTGACGTGTTGAGGCGTATGTTGTCACTCTTGTTTATCTTCGTGACGTGTTGAGGCGTATGTTGTCACTCTTGTTTATCTTCGTGACGTGTTGAGGCGTATGTTGTCACTCTTGTTTATCTTCGTGACGTGTTGAGGCGCATGTTGTCACTCTTGTTTATCTTCGTGACGTGTTGAGGCGCATGTTGTCACTCTTGTTTATCTTCGTGACGTGTTGAGGCGTATGTTGTCACTCTTGTTTATCTTCGTGACGTGTTGATGCGTATGTTGTCACTCTTGTTTATCTTCGTGACGTGTTGAGGCGTATGTTGTCACTCTTGTTTATCTTCGTGACGTGTTGAGGCGTATGTTGTCACTCTTGTTTATCTTCGTGACGTGTTGAGGCGTATGTTGTCACTTTTGTTTATCTTCGTGACGTGTTGAGGCGTATGTTGTCACTCTTGTTTATCTTCGTGACGTGTTGAGGCGCATGTTGTCACTCTTGTTTATCTTCGTGACGTGTTGAGGCGCATGTTGTCACTCTTGTTTATCTTCGTGACGTGTTGAGGCGCATGTTGTCACTCTTGTTTATCTTCGTGACGTGTTGAGGCGTATGTTGTCACTCTTGTTTATCTTCGTGACGTGTTGAGGCGTATGTTGTCACTCTTGTTTATCTTCGTGACGTGTTGAGGCGTATGTTGTCACTCTTGTTTATCTTCGTGACGTGTTGAGGCGTATGTTGTCACTCTTGTTTATCTTCGTGACGTGTTGAGGCGCATGTTGTCACTCTTGTTTATCTTCGTGACGTGTTGAGGCGTATGTTGTCACTCTTGTTTATCTTCGTGAGATGCTGAGGTGTGTGTTGTCAGTCGTATCTTCGTGACATGTTGAGGTGTATTGAATGTATTGATTTCTAGCTCTTGGACCTCTTGAGAGAGGTCCAACAGCTTCTAGGTTTCTGAATGGGGTCTGAGCTACAGCTCCTCAGCCTCTTGAGGTAAAGGGAACTGGAGTTATGGGGTACGGGGATACCAGTCTCGAATCATGATTATATATATATATATATATATATATATATATATATATATATATATATATATATATATATATATATATATATATATATATATATATATATATATATATATATATATATATAAAGAAGAAACATTTTCGTCATTCACTCCATCACTGTCTTGCCAGAGGCGCACCTACACCACAGTTAAAAAAAAACTGAAACATATCAACAGCCCTCCTTCAGAGTGCAGGCACTGCACTTCCCACCTCCAGGACTCAAGTCCAAATTGCCAGTTTCCCTGAATCCCTTCATAAACGTTACCTTGCTCACACTCCAACAGCACGTCAAGTCATAAAAATCATGTGTCTACACTCTCTCCTATCTAACACACTCACACTTCCTGGAAGTCCAAGCCCCCTCACACACAAAACCTCCTTTACCCCCACCCTCCAACCTTTCCTAGGCTGGCCTCTACCCCGCCTTCCTTTCACTACAGATTTCTACACTCTCCAAGTCATTTTATTTCATTCCATTGTCTCTAAATATCTGAACCACCTGAACAACCTTGGCTGTGGAGTCAGAGTCGTGGAATCAGAGTCGGAATCGTAAACAATTCTTGGGTTACTGGAGTCAGAGTTGGAGTCGGTTTAATGTAATTAAAGGAGTCAGGGTCAATGTCAGCGGTGCCTAAATAAAAGAGTTGGAGTCAAAGGTTTTATGTGCTGACTCCACAGCCGTCAGCAATCCGTCCTCAGCCTTCTGGATAATATATTTAGTAACCCTGCACCTCCTTCTAATTTTAAAACTATGGATTCTCTGCATTATATTCATGCTGCACATTGCCCTCATTATTATTATTATAATCAAAAGGCAGCCCTAAACCTACCAGGATCATACGCACATAGTGATGTAGTGGAGGCAGGAACCATACATAGCTTTAAGATGAGGTATGATAAAGCTCATGGAGCAGGGAGAGAGAGGACCTAGTAGCGGTCAGTGAAGAGGTGGGGCCAGGAGCTAAGTCTCGACCCCTGCAACCACAATTAGGTGAGTACATTGCCCTCAGACAAGACATCTCCACTGTCTCCACCCTTCTTGTTGCAACATTCACCACCCATGCTTCACACCCATGTGAGTGTTGGTATAAATATACTCTCATACATTCCCCTCTTTGCTTCCATAGATAACGGTCTTTGTCTCCACAGACTCCTCAGCGCACCTCTCACCTTTTTCCCTTCATCAATTCTATGATTCACTTCACCTTTCATCTGCTGACAAGTCCACTTCCAAATATTTTAATACATTCACTTCCTTCATACTCCCTTCCTCCAATCTGATATCCAATCTTTCATTACCTAAGTTTTTTTGTATCCTCATTACCTTACTATTTTCTATCTTCATTTTTAATTTCCTTGTTTTACATACCAAAGTCGTTCACCAACTTCTGCAACTTCTTCAGAATCTCCTAAAAGTAGTGTCATCAGCAAAGAGCAACTGTGGTAACTCCCATTTTGTGTTAGATTCTTTATCTTTTAATCCCACACCTCTTGACATATATATATATATATATATATATATATATATATATATATATATATATATATATATATATATATATGGAAGAAATTACCATAAAATGTGTGACTGCAAATATGAAAAAATAACACAGTGAAAATAGGAAATAAAACCTGAGAGATTTCATGTGGTTACACACATCTTCAGAGGAATAGGAAGATGAGGCAAGAGATGAACATTTTATATGTTAAACCCTGAGGTGACATCTCACTCAAAGAAGGTAACAATACCTCAGATAAACCTGTCCTGCACAAATCTAACAAACTCATACATTTGTCCAACATCAAGTTAAATTGCTAGCCTGACAAAGACCTCACTAATTTTGTAATTTTGTGAAATATATTTTCACCTTTAATATTATGGACAATATTTTGGACTATAACATTGTCAGGTTTATACATTCCTGAACACAAATTTGAAATACATTGTGCAATATGTCTGATAAAAGTAATTCTTTGGCATTAGTAAAATCTACACAATGATCTGTATTCCTTACATGATGAACAAAGAACTGGATTCTTGTCAGCTAGATATTGCATATTTACACTGTTTAATTCTGGTCTCAAGGGACTGACCAGTTTGTCCTAAGTAAAAGGTATCACAGCTTTCACAAGGGATGGAATATATTCAACCCACAGATTCCTTAGGAGAATATTTAATTAAGTTTTGTTTCACGCTATTGTCGTATTTAAGTGCAACTTTAACGTTAAAGTATTTAAGAGGTTGTATGGTAACACCAACAAATTCTCAGTCTTGTACTCGGTGTTAGGCTCGGTGTTAGGCTCGGTGTTGTAGTTTAGCTTTATGAGAAGCTTTATCAGTAAATGTTCCTGGATATTGTAAATATCAGCACCACCACAACCACCACTACCACCACCACCACCACAACCACCACTACCACCACAACCACCACTACCACCACCACTACCACCACCACTACCACCACTACCACCTCCACTATTACCACTATCACCACCACTACTACAACTACTACTAATACCACCACCAATTCCACTACCACCACCACTAACACCATCGCCACTAACACCACCACTAACACCATCACTACCTCCACCACAACCACCACTACAACCACCACCACTACCACCACCACTACCACCACCACAACCACCACTACAACCACCACTACCACTACCACCACCACAACCACCACTACCACCACCACAACCACCACTACCACTACCACCACTACCACCACCACAAGCACCACCACTACCACCACCACCACCACCACAACCACCACTACCACCACCACAACCACCACTACCACTACCACCACTACCACCACCACAACCACCACCACTACCACCACCACAACCACCACTACCACTACCACTGCCACAACCACCACTACCACCACCACAACCACCACCACTACCACCACCACAACCACCACTACCACTACCACCACCACAACCACCACTACCACCACCACTACCACCACCACTACCACCACCACAACCACCACTACCACCACCACAACCACCACTACCACCACCACAACCACCACTACCACCACCACAACCACCACACAACAGGTCGAGCGTGTTGGTGTTCGCCTTTAAAGCAATGTTAGAGAAGACCACATCCACACCTCTCACTCTCCCTCTCACCTCTCACTCCCTCTCACACCTCTCCCTCTCACACCTCTCCCTCTCACTCTCCCTCTCACCTCTCACTCCCTCTCACACCTCTCCCTCTCACACCTCTCCCTCTCACACCTCTCCCTCTCACTCTCACTCTCACCTCTCACTCCCTCTCACTCTCACCTCTCACTCCCTCTCACACCTCTCACTCCTCACATCTCTCACTCTCCCTCTCACACCTCTCACTCTCCCTCTCACTCTTACCTCTCACTCTCCCTCTCACCTCTCACTCTCTCTCTTATCTCTCACTCTCCCTTTCCCTCTCACTAGCAACTGGCTTCTCGAATTTAACCCCACCAAATGCAAAGTCATGAGGATCGGAGAAGGGCAAAGAAGACCGCTGACAGAGTACAGGCTAGGTGGACAAAGGCTACAAACCTCATCAAAGGAGAAAGATCTTGGGGTGAGTATAACGCCAAGCACGTCTCCGGAAACACACATCAACCAGATAAACGTGGCAGCATATGGGCGACTGGCAAACCTAAGATTAGCGTTCCGTTACCTTAACAAGGAATCGTTCAAGACACTGTACACCGTGTACGTCAGGCCCATACTAGAGTATGCAGCACCAGTCTGGAACCCACACCTGGTTAAGCACGTCAAGAAATTAGAGAAAGTGCAAAGGTTTGCGACAAGGTTAGTTCCACAGCTCAGGGGTCTGTCCTATGAAGAAAGGTTGAGGGAAATAGGACTAACAACACTGGAGGACAGAAGGGTTAGAGGAGACATGATAACGACATACAAAATACTGCGGGGAATCGACAAGGTAGATAGTGACAGGATGTTCCAGAGAGGGAACACAGAAACAAGGGGACACAACTGGAAGCTGAAGACTCAGATGAGTCAAAGGGATGTTAGGAAGCACTTCTTCAGCCATAGAGTAGTTAGGAAGTGGAATAGTCTAGCGAACGATATAGTGGAGGCAGGAACCATACATAGTTTTAAGACAAGGTATGATAAAGCTCATGGAGCAGGGAGAGCAGAGACCCAGTAGCGGACAGCGAAGAGGCGGGGCCAGGAGCTGAATCTCGACCCATGCAACCACAATTAGGTAAGTACTCACCCTGTTACCTCTCGCTCTCCCTCTCACCTCTCACTCACACTCTCTTACCTCTCACTCTCCCTCTCACCTCTCACTCTCCCCTCACACCTCTCACTCTCACGCCTATCACTCTCACCTCTCATTCTCCCTCACACCTCTCGCTCCCTTTCACCTCTCACTTTCCCTCCTCCCTCTCACTTTCCCCTCACACCTCTCACTTTCCCTCACACCTCTCACTCTCTCTCACACCCCTCAGTCTCCATCACACCTTCACACCTCACTCTCCTTCACACCTCTCACTCTCTCACACCTCTCACTCTCCCTCACACCTCTCACTCCATCACAGATTAGATTTTGCCACCGAAGTGGCTAGTTTATTGTGCACCCCATATCCATCCTGTGGACGGTAGCGCAAGAGCATATGGATACACAAAAGGCCTAGGCACTAGGCCCCAAAAGGGTTAACAATTGTACATTTGGATTTATATCTACAGTTCACTTATCTGTTACAAGCAAATTTAGGAAATTTGCTTAGTATAACTGGTATCTTATTTTCATGAATAAGATATCTTGACATGTCACATAGGTTATTATATTGCCTATCTCTATATTCCTCAATAAGTGGACAATTAAGCACATAGTGTTCAAAACAGTGACCATATGCCTGATCACATAATTTGCATTTAGTTTGATCATCTGTGTGTCTCCCAAACTGCCAGAAGTACTTGTAGCCAAGCCTAAGCCTGGCCACTACAACATCAGTCTGTTCACATTGCAAGTTGCTCCATAAACATACTTATCTACGTTCATGTTATCATAGTGGGTTATAGATCTACTCAGGCTTCTAACTGCATTCCTATAGCTATCATTTTCATTATTTATTTCTCTCCTAATATTATTCCTAATGCTAGACACAGATATACCAAAGTTATATTCTACATTCTCCTTCAGGGTGCTCTTCTTGGCTAACATATCAACTTTATCATGAAGGAGTAATCCAAAGTGTGATGGGATCCATAGCAATTGTACATTAATTCATTTGTCCCGGATTTTTGAGTATCTATACCTGGCTTCTCCAATGAGCATGCTGTTAGAGTCATTATATGAGTCAAGAGCCTTCAGTGATGACATAGAATCAGTAATGATGATAGAGTCAAGCTCAGTGTCATAAGTTAGCTTTAGTGCCATTAGGATTGCAAACAATTCAGTTTACCTCACAAACATTATTGTTGTCGTGTATTATGTAGTGGTTATCATGGTATACTCACCTATGTGTGGTTGTAGTGGTTATCATGGTATACTCACCTATGTGTGGTTGTAGTGGTTATCATGGTATACTCACTTGTCGTGTATTATGTAGTGGTTATCATGGTATACTCACTTGTCGTGTATTATGTAGTGGTTATCATGGTATACTCACTTGTCGTGTATTATGTAGTGATTATCATGGTATACTCACTTGTGTGTGGTTGTAGTGGTTATCATGGTATACTCACTTGTGTGTAGTTGTAGTGGTTATCATGGTATACTCACTTGTGTGTGGTTGTAGTGGTTATCATGGTATACTCACTTGTGTGTAGTTGTAGTGGTTATCATGGTATACTCACTTGTGTGTAGTTGTAGTGGTTATCATGGTATACTCACTTGTGTGTGGTTGTAGTGGTTATCATGGTATACTCACTTGTGTGTAGTTGTAGTGGTTATCATGGTATACTCACTTGTGTGTGGTTGTAGTGGTTATCATGGTATACTCACTTGTGTGTGGTTGTAGTGGTTATCATGGTATACTCACTTGTGTGTGGTTGTAGTGGTTATCATGGTATACTCACTTATGTGTGGTTGTAGTGGTTATCACGGTATACTCACCTATGTGTGGTTGTAGTGGTTATTATTGTATACTCACCTATGTGTGGTTGTAGTGGTTATCATGGTATACTCACTTATGTGTGGTTGTAGTGGTTATCATGGTATACTCACCTATGTGTAGTTGTAGTGGTTATCACGGTATACTCACCTATGTGTAGTTGTAGTGGTTATCATGGTATACTCACTTGTGTGTAGTTGTAGTGGTCATCACGGTATACTCACCTATGTGTAGTTGTAGTGGTTATCATGGTATACTCACCTATGTGTGGTTGTAGTGGTTATCACGGTATACTCACCTATGTGTATTTGTAGTGGTTATGGTATACTCATCTATGTGTGGTTGTAGTGGTTATCACGGTATACTAACCTATGTGTGGTTGTAGTGGTTATCACGGTATACTCACCTATGTGTAGTTGTAGTGGTTATCACGGTATACTCACCTATGTGTAGTTGTAGTGGTCATCACGATATACTCACCTATGTGTGGTTGTAGTGGTCATCACGGTATACTCACCTATGTGTGGTTGTAGTGGTTATCACGGTATACTCACCTATGTGTAGTTGTAGTGGTTATCACGGTATACTCACCTATGTGTAGTTGTAGTGGTTATCATGGTATACTCACCTATGTGTGGTTGTAGTGGTTATCACGGTATACTCACCTATGT
>WNWK01005158.1:0-125788 GCA_009830355.1 Cherax destructor | reverse complement strand
ACAGACTCTGTATGTGTTATTTCAGACTTTATTCCCTTTTTATGCAACAGTTCAAGCGATCTCGGACATACAGTGCCACTCCACCCCCCTTCCCGAAACTTCTGTCTACTTGGAACAATTTAAAACCCTGTATATGACATTCAGCAGGCATGTCCCTATTTTTCGTATTGAACCACGTCTCAGTTATGGCAAATACATCAATGTTACCTGCACTTGCAACTAATCTCAAATCGTCCATCTTATTCCTAGCACTACGACTATTTGTATAATACACTTTTAAAGACCCTCCTTTCTCTTTACCCTTCCTGCTCCATTCTGTTTTTCCACTAAACCTATTACTGTCCTTGTTATTGTTAAGATTTTTTATATCAAAGCCTAGATCTAAATTTCGACATTCAGTATTTTCCATTTCTAAACCCATACCTCTAACTAATCCTAGTTTAAAGTCCTAACAACACCCTCAACTGAGCTAGCAAGAAAATCCACACCTGCCCTGGATAAGTGAAGATGAGGTCCAGTGTATTCTCCAATCTTGTAGGCTCTATTATTTGCTGGTTTAAGGTGAATTTGGTGCAGAGATTTAAAAGCTCGTGTGTGTGCGAGTTTTCATCTGAGCTGCCTCCTGGTGTTATCTCTGCTACCACATTATTTGCAATATTCCTCCATTTTAGGTGCCTTAGGTTGAAGTCCCCCAGGAGCAAGATGTTGGGGGCAGAAAGCAAAAGACTCGGCAGGCGATGTAACATCCACCCAATGAAGAGCAGGGGTGCCACTAGCACGTTGAGGGACAACACAATAAGTGTGAGGGGCCCAAGATTGTTCAACTGCCTCCCAGCATACATCAGGGGGATTACCAACAAGCCCCTGGCTGTCTTCAAGCAGGCACTGGACAGGCACCTCAAGTCGGTACCTGATCAGCCGGGATGTGGTTCGTACGTTGGACTGCGTGCGGCCAGCAGTAACAACCTGGTTGATCAGGCTCTGGTCCAACAGGAAGCCTGGTCACAGACCAGGGCGCGGGCGTTGACCCCTGGAATTCTCTCCAGGTAGACTCCAGGTAGGGGCTGGAAGGTTTTCCAGACATTGGTCAATTTTTAGAAGCTGTTCCTGGAATTGTTGGGACGTTGCTTGTATACAACCACGATGACCAGGTTTTGATTCTCGATCTTTACTGCTAAAACTTCAACTACATCATTTGAGGCATTTAGTAGTTCTGAGCATATAAGTGACTGTGATATAAAGGCCAACCCCCCCTCCCTTTTGCCTGTTCACTCTGTCACATCTGTATAGATTGTAGCCAGGGATCCATATTTCATTGTCAGATAAGATTTCTTCGGATTTTTAACCCCGGAGGGTTAGCCACCCAGGATAACCCAAGAAAGTCAGTGCGTCATCGAGGACTGTCTGTCTTATTTCCATTGGGGTCCTTAATCTTGTCCCCCAGGATGCGACCCACACCAGTCGACTAACAACCCGGGTACCTATTTGCTGCTAGGTGAACATGACAACAGATTAGATTTTGCCACCGAAGTGGCTAGTTTATTGTGCACCCCATATCCATCCTGTGGACGGTAGCGCAAGAGCATATGGATACACAAAAGGCCTAGGCACTAGGCCCCAAAGGGGTTAACAATTGTACATTTGGGTTTATATCTACATTTCAATTATCTGTTACAAGCAAATTTAGGAAATTTGCTTAGTACAAATGGTATTTTATTTCATGAATAAGATATCTTGACATGTCACATAGGTTATTATATTGTCTATCTCTATATTCCTCAATAAGTGCACAATTAAGCACATAGTGTTCAAGACAGTGACCATATGCCTGATCACATAATTTGCATTTAGTTTGATCATCATCTGTGTCCCCCTTCTGGCAGTGTTTGAGAGGGAAGAGAGAAACATTTACTTATCCAAGAGAGGAAATGCCAGCTGCTCTAAGTTACATCAATCTCCAGCTAAGAGCTATATCAGCCTGGGGAAACCGATGGCAGGTAACATTTGCTCTTGAGAAAGCACAAATGATGAGGGTCTCTAGGCACCATGATGGTAATGCCGGAGCAGTAGTAAGTATGAATGGGAGAGTGTTGGCACCTGGGGACTAAGTTGATATCCTTGGGGTGAAATTTGACTCCAAACTGACCATGAAGGACCACATTGTATACATGTATCTTGCAAACAAGGCGGCCAAGAAACTTACAACATTTTGACGTATCTTGCATCTGCTCAACAGTAGGGGTTGCAAGATTCTGTATGAGGCACAAGTATGCTCACACCTTGAGTATGGTCCACTTTCTTGGATTCCCTGCCCCCCATCTCATCTGCAACTTCTTGACAGCGTAGAAAACAGAGCAAGATGCCTCATCTCTTGCCTGGACCCATCCTGGGTAGATCTGTCATTTCAGCAGAACCTTCAACACTGGAGGAATGTGGGTGGCCTTACTGATATGTACAAGGCTAATATCGTCAAAGTACCACACTTGGCTCCACTCTGAGGACAGCGAGAAGTGAGCTTCTACACAAGACGGGCAGCAAGCAGCAACTTCACTCTGGCTGTACCCTTCTCCAGAACATCACTTCATCTGAGATCACTTATTCCCAGGATGACTATAGTCTGGAACATGTTCGTACAGCATAATGATATCAATGAAATAAAGTAAATTGATCAAATGAAATTGCTGGCCCACAGATGGCTTGAACTTCATCCTGTTCCCTACTTGTATGTCTCATAACAAAAAAAAAAAAAGGCTTTCAAATGAGCCGATGTAGGTAACAGCTCTTAGCTTGTAAATGAAGTTAGGAACCCTAACCCTAACTTTGTCATACCCTGTGTAAAAGAGAGATTTTTTATGAGGCACAAGTACTCTTTCCCTTGAGTATGCTTCACGTTTTTGGATTCCCTGTCTCCCCTTTTCCTTCTCATCTACAACCTGACAAAATAGAGAACAGAGCAAGACAACTAATCTCTCACCTGGACAGATCTGTTATTTCAGCAGAGCCTTCAACACCGGAGGGATGTGGATGGTCTTGCTGTTATGTACAAGGCCAATATTGTCAAGATATCACACACTGCTCCACTTTGCAGACAGCGAGAAGTTTTTCTACATTACAGGATGGGCAGCAGACAGCAGCTACACTTTTGCTACACCTTTCTCAAGAACATCACTTCATCTGAGATTATTTGTTCTTAGGATGATTCAAGTCTGGAACAAGTTTGTACAGCATGGCAACAAAATAGTCAGATGACCAAATGAAATCGTTGACCCCAACTTCCTGTTCTTTATTTGTGTCTTTTAAAATAAGCTGATATAGGTAACAGCTCTTAGCTTATAAATATAGAAACCCTCAACTTAACCTTGTAAAACCCGTGTAAAAAAAAAAGTGTGCAAGAGAAAAATGTGCATTAATATGCTTGTTTTAAAATATGTATACAGTTCTCCACTAGCAAGAAAAACTCCAAAAATATTCTAAGAGGCTACACTATTATTATTATTATTATGGGGAGTGCTAAACCCGTAGGATTATACAGCGCATGGTGTTGGGAGGGAAGGTGTCCAGGCTCAATTCAGAGAACCGCACAGATCCAATTCCATAGAACAAGAGCCCCTCACCAGCATCAAGGAACCTCCCTTGAGGGGACTCTAGAGGCTACATAATTTGAGGTAGCCTTTGAGCCATAATTAGAGATAACTTGGTATATATAGAGGATCCAAAACTTTTTTAATACCGCTTCCAATATAAGGGAATTATCAATACGCCACTGTTTATAAGAGGGATCTTCACAAGTTCCTAAAAGGCAACTTGTAATCAGCTGGCAAGGATGTCAATCAGGAAGCTTCGTCTAGACTGTGATGATCCTATTATTATTATTATTAATAATAAAAGAAGTGCTGAACCTACAAGGGTCATGTGATAATCCTAGAACCAGTAACAGGTAAATAAATTGAAAACTGATATATTTGGATTCGTTTATTATCACTATATTTTATATTAATGATAAAGTATTTTCTACAATCTAAAATTCATGTAACAGGTACAGAAAATCTTGAATAGGACAATTTTCTTAATTTTATTTGTATAGCAGACCTAATAATCTTGGGAAACAAGAAAATGTTCAGGGATCAATGGTACAATGTTCATGGAAACTCTTTTTCTTACTAAGTATTCTGTAGCTCAATGACACTTGCATAACATGGTACTACATTTGATGAAGCATCACTCTTAATTTCATACCCTGAGTGACACCTACCATAATGTTAGAACAGCAGTATCTGTTACTCAGAGTAAACCCCTATCATTGGTTACACATTCAATAACTGTCCTAATGAATTTACAATGACCATAAAATGAAATTCCTCGTCAAAATCTAGGTACACCACCAGTAATAGTAACAGAGGCAGTGCAACACTTACAGTACCTCACAGGCATGTATTATTATTATAATCAAAAGAAGTGCTAAACCACAGGGGTTATACATTATTTTATTATTATAATCAAATAGAAGCGCTAAACCACAGGGGTTATACAGCGCTGCAGGTTATTGTAGGATGCAGGGAGAGTGGGTTGTAAGAGGGAGATGGATGATTAGTAGGGTATGGAGTGCAGCATGACGGTGGATAGTGCAGGGATAGAAGGTAGCAAGAGATCGAGGTAGAAGGGACTGAGGGAGGTGCTAGAGGTGTAATCTTCAGAGTTTGTGTAGTAAGTCAGTTTCTGTCAAAAAGTCAACAAGAGAGTCAGGATTAAAGGAGGGTCCATCTGCAAGAAGGGAAGGTAAAGAAAGGGCCGCAGAGCGAAGACGTCGTTGGAGGTAAATTCTGCGTGCTCGTTGATAGAGTGGGCAGTCCAGCAGAATACAGTGGTACCTCGAGTTACGATATTTTTTCGTTCGAGAATGCTGTTCAAGTGCCATTACCAAACGAATTTATCCCCATAAGAAATAATGTAAAATAGACTAGTCCTTTTACACCCCCAAAAATATACTTACAAAAGCATTTAAAAAAATAAACTTACATAAAAGGGCGATTTTGGGGACCATCGTAACTCGAGGTACCACTGTATGTCGAACAGACACTGGAACCTGACAATGCTCACAGAGAGGGGCAGGGAGCCTCTCCATGAGATACCCGTGAGTAAGACGAGTGTGGCCGATGCGAAGACGGGAGAGTGTAGTCTCCCAACCTCGACATTGGTGACAAGAAGGCCAGAAACCTATAATCGGTTTAATAGAATGAAGTTTGTTATTTAGCAGGTCAGACCAGCGTTGTTGCCAACATTTATTATTATAATCAAATAGAAGCGCTAAACCACAGGGGTTATACAGCGCTGCAGGTTATTGTAGGATGCAGGGAGAGTGGGTTGTAAGAGGGAGATGGATGATTAGTAGGGTATGGAGTGCAGTATGACGGTGGATAGTGCGGGGATAGAGGGTAGCAAGAGATCGAGGTAGAAGGGACTGAGGGAGGTGCGAGAGTTATAATCTTCAGAGTTTGTGTAGTAAGTCAGTTTCTGTCAAAAAGTCAATGAGAGAGTCAGGATTAAAGGAGGGTCCATCTGCAAGAAGGGAAGGTAAAGAAAGGGCCGCAGAGCGAAGATGTCGTTGGAGGTAAATTCTGCGTGCTCGTTGATAGAGTGGGCAGTCCAACAGGATATGTCGAACAGACACTGGAACCTGACAATGCTCACAGAGAGGGGCAGGGAGCCTCTCCATGAGATACCTGTGAGTAAGACGAGTGTGGCCGATGCGAAGACGGGAGAGTGTAGTCTCCCAACCTCGACATTGGTGACAAGAAGAAGGCCAGAAACCTATAACCGGTTTAATAGAATGAAGTTTGTTATTCAGCAGGTCAGACCAGCGTTGTTGCCAACGGGTGCGAAGGTGGGTAGCAATGACCGCAAAATAGTCTGTGAAAGGAACACCTCTATATGAAACTGGAAGGTCATGTACTGCTGACCGCGCAGTAGTGTCTGCCTGTTCATTGCCCTGTACGTCAACATGACCAGGGACCCAACAAAAGACAATATCTTTATGCTTGCTAAAGATACGGCGTAACCAAAGGTGGATACGAAGAACTAGGGGGTGAGGTGTATCAATTTTACGGATAGCCTATAAAGCACTAAGGGAGTCTGAAGCGACCACAAATGGTGACACAGCCATAGATGCAATATGGATAAGTGACACAAGAATGGCATACAATTCAGCCGTAAATATGCTAGCCGAGGGTAATAGATGCCCTCGCACGACGCTGTCCGGGAATACTGCTGCGAATCCAACGCCGTCAGATGACTTTGAACCATCTGTGTACACTGCGATGGCATGGGAATGAGAACGGAAGTGGTCTAGAAAAAAAGAGCGAGAAGCCGCCGTAGGTAGTTGGGCTTTCGCGCAAGGTAGAGGAATAGAACAGACACAGACAGCAGGAACTTCCCAAGGGGGTAGGGGAAAGGGAGATGTCACATGAACATATAAAGGTGGTAGCTGAAGGGAAGACAAGAGTGAATGTAGACGAAGAGAAAAGGGACGAAGTAAACAGGGGCGACGAACAATTAACGAGCGTCTACTAACATCTGTGACAATCCTATACATGGAAGGATTACGGAGGTCATGAGAGCGAACATAATAGTGAATGCAATGTGCATCACGACGATCGGAGAAGGATGGAATGTTCACTTCTACGTAGAGGCTCTCAACCGGGGAAGAACGAAATGCACCAAGGCATAAACACAATCCCTGGTTGATGGATGGGATTAAGGCTGGAAAGAGTAGCAGGGAAGGCCGCCGAATATATCTGGTCACCATAATCGAGTTTCGATAAAATTAGGGCTGAATGCAGGCGAAGGAGAGTTCTACGATCAGCCCCCCATGAAAGATGTGCGAGGGTTTTTAGGAGGTTCAGCCTGCTATGGCACGTTGCCTTCAGAGAGGTAATGTGAGGTTTCCAGGACAATCTACGGTCAAACAAAAGACCGAGAAACCTGACTATCACGTTCTGGGATACGTGAGCCGTATAGGTACAATGGATGATCAGAGACCACTGAACGTCTAGTAAACGTAATTTGACGAGTTTTGCCACTAGAAAATTTAAACCCGTGCGTGGTGGCCCAATCGGAAACCCAGTTGACGGCATGCTGGAGGGAAACTGCAATGAGGTGGCAGTCAGCACCCTGGAGGCAGCGGAAGACCTGTAATCAGAGAAGGAGGGGGACGCTGTGAAGGAAGGAGGGGGACGCTGTGAAGGAAGGAGGGGTGTAGACAGAGAAGAGAGGAAGAGGAACCGGAGGTGGAGCGGTGTCCATCAACGTTCCAGTCTCTGTAATAAATTCTGTGAAAGCTTCCAGTGTTTCGGAAGACAAAGATGCAGAATGTGGGACTACATTAGAAATGGAAGGAGGAGGGTGAGCAACCATCGGGGAGACTAGAGACTGTACTATAGTAGAGGGCGAGGAGATGGAAGAGGAAACTGTCGAAGGGGCTTGGGAGGGGACAGGAGTGGAAGCGACCTGGGAAGGGGCAGTCAAGGAAGGAACTTGGGAGGGGACAGGGGATGATATTGAACGAGGAGGAGGATGAACCTCCACACACGTTACAGAACTAGTCAGAGGTGAAGAACCCGGCAATGGGGATTTTTTGCCGGACTTTTGAGAAGAAGGGGGGCGGTGAGGATTGGGTGGTGGACGAGGGCGTGTAGACATAGAACTGTGCAAGTGAGTAGAGGAAGGGGTGTGGACAGTATGGGATGCCAAGGAAGGGACCTCAGAGCCAAGAACAGCAAAAGGATTCGAGACAGGGGTGACTGAGGATGGGGCGACCACAGAGGAAGCCGCGGAAGTTGGGACCCCAGAAGTGGGGGGATGTTTAGCAGTGTGAGAATAGGAAATACGGGGAAGTCTCCCTTGAAGGCATAGATGAGAGACAGCCATAGCATATGAGAAGCCTTCCGCCTCTTTGAGACAACGGATTTCCCGCTCATTTAGGTAAACCTGACAACGGCGAGAGTACGATGGATGCGCCTCATGACAGTTAAGGCAAGAGGGAGGTAGATTACAAGAAGGACTGGCATGGTCGTCGGCACCACAGACTGGGCATTCGGCCATGGACCTGCAATACTATTTCGCTGGATGACCAAAACGCCAGCAGTATCTACACTGTTGCGGTGTAGGGGTCACCTTTCGAACTTGTAAACGGTGACCTGCAATGTAGACCGAAGGCGGAAGTTCACGGAAGTCAAATGTTAAACGAGCTATATTGCAAGGATAACGTCTTCGCTTACTGGCAGGGAGGAAAAAAGTGTCAACTTTGAGGATAGGGAGGTCTTGGAGCTCAAGCTGCTCCAGAATGTCATCACCACATGTCTGGAAATTCCGTTGGACAATGGTGTGGGGTAAAATGACAGTACCACTACAAGAATTGAGTAAATGATGTTTGTCAATAGTGATAGTAATAGTATCTAGTGTCGTAAGGAGAGAGATCATGAGCTTGGCCAGCATTCTGGACCGTGATGATGCGAGTGCCACTCTTGAGAGCGTGAAATGAGATATCTTTACCTACATGGCGTAGCAGAGCCTTACCAATACTATGATCGGAAAGATAGGTATTAGGAGAAGTCGGTCGTAGAGTAAAAAACTTTGTCCATTGAGTAGTGTGAAACAAAGTGTTTAAGGGGAGTGTGTGACGAGCTGGTCGTTTCTGAGATGAATGAGAAGGAAGTGTCGAATTGTCATGTAAGGGTCTTGGTCGTTTGGATGTGGGACCGGAGGTGGTCCGACGTGTGACAGGCGAGCAATCCAAAAATTGCCGCACCGTAGAGGGAGAAGCCGGAATCAAGGTCAGAGAAGAGCGAAGGTCAGACATGTCAAAAGGGCTGGTCGGAACCCTGGTACCTGAAGCAGGTGACGAACCGGCACCAGCAAGAGGTACAGGGGTATTGGAGGTGTCCGAAGAGTTGTCCATTAACAAGGTAGGGTCAGAACTGGGTGCGGTATCAGGAAGGAGGCCGAGGGTAGTAGGTTCATGGATTGGGTCAGCCATGGTTAGGTTACTTCTTTCTTTTTGTTTTTAAGAAAAAAAAAGAAAGAAGAAAATAAAATAAAAATAAAAAAAAGAATAATAAAAGGGGGGAACATGGAGGAATGAAAGGAGCGTAAATCCCCCTCCGCGCCCAAGAGGACCTCAACACCGCAAGTAGTGCACATGCTGCATGGAACCCGTGCCATACCCTACCCTTCATGCCAGTAAACCAGCAATCCGGGATAGCAACCTCACATCCACCGAGCCACCTCAGCGGACAAAAGAGGGCGGCCAGATACCCGCCACAACGCATACCTCCTTCGGCCACCACCCCCGGAATCCGAAAGGTGGCTTCCAGAGATACACCCGTCGCCCGAAAGATACCCAAAGCCACCCCCCCGGGAGACCGGAGAGGGATCGGGACATCCCCAGGCAATCCAGATTCCACGGCAAACTACACCACCGCCAAGGACCTCAATGGAATGGGATGGACTACGGTACCCTTCCCACTACCTAGGAACTAGAATGCCTGTGGAGAGAAGCTCACAGGGTAAAAATGGGAAGGAAATGAGGGAGGGATGAGGAGGAGGAAAGGGAAAAGGGAGGATGGGGAAGATGGAAAAAGGAAGGGGGGATTGGGGGGTAATTAGGTTCGGTCTGAGGAAGAAGACCAAGAGGTCCAATTCCTCAGACTGATAGCAGAGGCATGTAGAAATGGCATGTTTTGGCAAGTATATATACTGCCTTTAAACCTACACAACATCTCAGTGGTCAAATGGACAGCAATTATTTCATGGTTCCCTTGCAACTTGTACTTTTTTTTAACAACACTTTCATTACCTATTAAAATAGTGTGATCCAAAGAAGGCAACAATCACAATGCTCACTGAATAGCTTTCTTACAAGCACATGGATATTATAATTCAAATGACCCCACACTAGTTTACACTTCCATGCAATCTGTATGTTTTAACAGGTAACATATCACAACAGATAACACATCTCAATAAGTTACACATCAAGCAAGTCAACCTATTCACCAAGACTTAAGCAGATATGTTGAGGGAATTTTCAGCTGGGTACTAGCAAAATCAAAGAATTTTCTGAAAAAAATAGGCTCTAGAGACTTTTTGGACCCAAGACAATTTTTTAACTTCCTTTTAATGAATTTCAGTATTAACACAATTAGAGCAATATACTGCACTTGACGCACTAAGGCAACATGAAGCAAGTCCAGCAAGAGACAAGAATCACGGTATAATGACAGTCATATTGCTGTACGTGGTTTCTGGCTTGAATCGAACTAGTGTGAGCTAGCTATTTGTCTAAACAAATGCTCTTACTCTTAGTACACACCACTGCAATCCTTATCACCTGATTCCCATTTAGAACTTATGATAGCTGAAGTAGAACATAATAGCAGCTCTGAAGCATGGTACAAAATGTGCATCACATGTTCTAACTCGCATACAAAGTATTTAGTGTAACTTTGTCCCAAGATTGCATGGAATTCTGCCAGGCTGGCATGAGCTGCTGTTTTTTTTTTTAGTCAGGTTGGTTAGGCCTGCTAAGTCATTTGTCATTAAGTGGAGTCTACTTGGAGGGTATTCCGAGGATCAACGCCCCCGCGGCCCGGTCCACGACCAGGCCTCCCAGTGGATTGGGGACTGATCAACGAGGCTGTTGCCTCGTTGATCTACATGACTTATAAAGAAATTATTCTTAGTTAAAACTGAGAGTAAACATTTCCATTCAAAAGCATCATTTCTTGTATATTTCTCTCTACTGAAGAAATATTTAATTATCTAAGCACCCTGAGATTCACATATCGTATGCTCAGTTTATAGCCATTAACCCTTAAACTGTCCACACGTAGATATACGTTCACGTGCGTACTGCCCCGAACATAGATCAACGTTTTATTTTTCATTCCTTCAAATTTAGTGCGATAGGCTTGAGTCGTCTAGACATGAGAGAATGGATCTGCACCCTCAGTGTGCGCAGTATTAAAAAAATCTGGGACCACTTAGTACCTTGTGGGAGCACCAGTTCAATTGAGTGCCAGCTAGAGCAAATACTGTGGCAAACACCAGGGATTCACTGATGTCATGTCGCATTAACACTTCCCTTATAAGAGGAAAGTAAAAATAGGTTAGATAAATACATGAGTGGCTGTGGGTGGGTGTGAGTTGGACCTGACTAGCTTGTGCTACTAGGTCTGATGCCATGCTCCTTCCTTCAGAGGATGTGACCTGACTAGGTGGGTCATTGGTCTAAGCTGGGGGGTGACATGGACCTGCCTTGCATGGGCCAGTAGGCCTGCTGCAGTGTTCCTTCTTTCTTATGTTCTTATGTATTCGGCAGGCTGGCTGGCTTTGGCTCTGTCTCTATCTGTCTATATCTTTGTCTGTCTATATCTATATGTCATATATATCTCTCTCTCTCTCTCACATGTACACATAAGTACAGTTATTATACATAGTGTAAATTACCTAGGATAACCCAAAAATTCCAGGCAAAGTGCTATACAATACTTGTAGAGATAAGGCATGACTGGCAAGTAATACGCATCTTCACTTCTGCATCGTGTATAATACCTGTTGGCTTACGAGCCGCACTCTGAGACTGAGACAAGCAGACGGAAAGACACACACACACAGGCAGACAGAAAGACAGATAAGTAGAGTTAGACAGAAATAAGCAAAGCTTGACAAACAGACAGACAGATACAGGCAGACAGACAGATAGACAGACAGATAGACAGACAGATAGACAGACAGATAGACAGGCAGACAGATAGACATTGAAAAAGGGAGGGTTCCCTCCAGCACTGCCGACATTTATCAAATGTCACTGGACTGTCAAGAGTTACCTGACACTTGTCAACACACCATTCTTCAAGGAGTTTCATATACTCCAGGCAGACAGAAAGACAGATAAGCAGAGCTAGACAGATACAGACAGACAGATACAGACAGACAGATACAGACAGATAGACAGACAGATACAGACAGATAGACAGATAGACACAGATAGATAGATACAGAGTGAAAGAGCGAGGGTTCCCTGCACACATTCATTCATCAATGTCACTGCCTTATCAGTAGTTATCTGGCAATTGTCATAACAACATTCTTCAAGGAGTTTCATATATACTCCTGGATGTCTAAAACATTGCTGGGACCTATAAATACTTCGTATATGTTTATAGACAATAGTAAATGACCAAGGTAGGCGAAAATGTTCACCTGTTGGTGTGATTGTGACTATTTGAGTACTATTTCAGTACATAATATTAGTGTTAGAACAAAGATTGGCTATGAAATCACAGGAATTATTGTAAATTGTAATTATCAGAACATAAAAATTATATAAATTAAAATGAAAACTAGAAAAAAAAGTATATCGGCAATACTTCTGCAAGCGGCAGGACTTGATGTTGCCGTCAGGTGAGCATCCAGCACCAAATTGGCGGGCTTATATCTCGGTAAGTACTGGCCCTAAAAAATTTTTTTTTTTAGCCTATCCTGTTTATAAAAATGCGCTCTTCATTTAAAAAAAATGATTTTTTTTTTCAAAATATTCGGGGCAGTACGCAGGTGAACGTATATCTACGTGTGGACAGTTTAAGGGTTAATTAACAGGCTCAAGTAATCCAAATGTATTAACAAAGGCAGAAAAATACCTACATTGTGTAATGGTATCACTGTTTTCACTAATGACTGTTTCTCTTCCACTTGAAATTTATTTCTGTGAAGTCTGAATTACAAAGCTAAGTAAGCAATCTTGCATAAATTATGATTATAGCTTTCCGGTAAAAACACTTACTAAAAAAAATTTCATCAAATTATCACAGACTACTGTAATCTATTTTTTTTCAGTGTTTTATGTATAGTATGAAATGGAATGGATCATGCATATAAAGATGCATGTCCAACTCATATGAGTATCCAGACTTCATTATGAAGAAGCATGGCTGACAAAAAGCCTTCAGTGTAATGATGAAAATTAGTAAACATCTTTTAATTATAATTCTGAAAGCACACCTGTTAAATTGTATTATACAGGAAAGTATTGTATTTCATAATAAGTATAATATTCAACACCGAATTTATATATATCAGACTCATTGTGTAGCTATGTTAGGTGTGTATTATCAAACAAGACCAGCATCTTTGGCCAACCCATAGAAGATCGAATTCTTATTATTTAGGAGGGTTTCAGGGGTGTCAAATTCTTTTATCTCTCCTCTGTCCAGCACTACAATCCTGAAAAAAAAAAATTATTACATAATATAATTTTGCTTTAAAATTACATCTATTAAAAACACAGTAATGTCATTTTAAATTAACTAAGTAATTTATTGCATGTAAAGACTCACCTAGCTGTAACTCATCACTATGAAGTATAACCTAGGAACATGGATTCCTGCTTAGGTTTGGAAAGAAGGATGTCAGGAAGCAAACGAAAACTCAATAAAAATGATGCCCTATGGTTACTATCATATCAATAGATTTGGATATTTTTATCTCAGCATTATTGAGGATGGGAGCAGGGTCTGCAGAGTACCTGCCAGCCAGTTTCTGCCCTTCTTCTGAACTGTGCTCATGGGAATAGACACACAAGCACTCCAATAAGTCTGATTAGCTGAACATATACATAATGTTTGCATCCTTGTTTTCTTAAAATCAAGATTGTTAATAGAAGTACGAATGCACCAGTAGTGTCCAGGGATATAAGCCACAGTGCTGTGTCTTCCTTTGCAGATGACACCCGAATCTGTATGACAGTGTCCACCGTTGAAGACACTGCAAGACTCCAAGCAGACATAAACCAAATCTTTAAATGGGCTGCAGAAAACAATATGAAGTTCAATGATGAGAAATTTCAATTACTCAGATACGGAAAACGTGAAGAAATTAAAATCTCATTGGAGTACAAAACTAATTCCAACCACACAATAGAGCGAAAAACTAATGTCAAAGACCTGGGAGTGATCATGTCAGAGGATCTCACCTTCAAGGACCATAACAAAGTAGCAATTGCATCTGCTCGAAAAATGACAGGATGGATAATGAGAACCTTCAAAACCAGGAATGCCAAGCCCATGTTGACACTTTACAGATCGCTTGTTCTATCTAGGCTGGAATATTGCTGCACACTAACTGCACCTTTCAAGGCGGGTGAAATTGCTGACCTTGAAAATGTGCAGAGAACCTTCACCGCACGCATAAGTGCGATAAACCACCTCAACTACTGGGAACGCTTGAAGTTCCTAAACCTGTACTCTCTAGAACGCAGGCGGGAGAGATACATTATTATATACACATGGAAAATTCTTGAGGGCTTAGTACCAAACTTGCACACAAAAATCACTCCCTATGAAAGCAAAAGACTCGGCAGGCGATGTAACATCCCCCCAATGAAGAGCAGGGGTGCCACTAGCACGTTGAGGGACAACACAATAAATGTCAGGGGCCCAAGATTGATCAACTGCCTCACAGCATACATCAGGGGGATTACCAACAAACCCCTGGCTGTCTTCAAGCAGGCACTGGACAGGCACCTAAAGTCGGTACCTGACCAGCCAGGCTGTGGTTCGTACGTTGGACTGCGTGTGGCCAGCAGTAACAGCCTGGTTGATCAGGCTCTGGTCCAACATGAGGCCTTGTCACAGACCGGGCCACGGGGGCATTGACCCCTGGAATTCTCTCCAGGTAGACTCCAGGTAGTGAGCCCATGCAGAATGCTTTACTTGAATAGTCCCAGCCAAATTGTGGAGTCCTTGTGGTATACATTTTTACATTCGCAAGAAATGTTTTCTCAGAGTCTATTGAACCACCACTGAAGTAGCCAAGATGAAGGAAGTGAGAAAAACCTGAAACACTTCATCAACAGAAGCACTGCATGTAAATAGTACCTAGTCTGTATGTTCAAACTACCACCTCAAGAGGTATGGAGGCTTAGTACATGAATGGGAGTTTACCCTTTCACTGTCTCGCATAGATCTGTTACTGATGCCAGTGTCACACAGATCTTTGTTTTAAGCACAGTGCCCTCACATATGCTGTGAGCTGTAAATTTTGGCCTAGACATGAGAGAATGGATCTATGCAGCGAGTGTGCACACAGTATAAAAAATATCCTGCCCCAAGTGGTATATGATATAAAAAGCAAAAACCGGAACTTTGAGGTGTTTTCAAGAATGGTTTTTATGAATTTATTGGCCATTTCTTGGTATCAAATGATAGTACGAAAGAAGTATTACAGGAGTAAAGATGATTTTGGTACATTTCCGGACTGGCAGTAGCTAGAAATAGGGCTCAAAGTAGCAGATTTATTATTAGTATTATAATCAAAACCAAGCACTAAGCCATCAAAAATACTCTATTTTTGATGATTTTTCCTGAGAAAGGGTAAAGTTTTCTTCCCCTGGTCTGTTTTATGTTTTATGTTTTTTTTTTTTTTTTTTCAACAAGTCGGCCGTCTCCCACCGAGGCAGGGTGACCCAAAAAGAAAGAAAATCCCCAAAAAGAAAATACTTGCATCATCATTCAACACTTTCACCACACTCATACATAATCACTGTCTTTTTTCTCAGCTGTCGTATCTGAGCTCCTCTGCAAAGACAGTGATTATGTATGAGTGTGGTGAAAGTGTTGAATGATGATGCAATATTTTCTTTGAGGATTTCTTCTTTTGTCACCCTGCCCGTGGAGACGCCACTTTGAAAAAAAAAAAAAAAATATATATATTTTTTTTATTAACACATCGACCGTCTTCCACCAAGGTAAGGTGGCCTGAAAAAGAAAAATTTTCATCATTCACTCCATCACTATCTTGCCAAAGGTGTGCTTACACTAGTTATAAAACTGCAACATTAACACCCCTCCTTCAGAGTGTAGACACTGTAAACTTCCCATCTCCAGGACTCAAGTCTGGCCTGCATTTGCCTCATGAGACAATTTTCATTCTTTCTATACAGTATACAGAATTCTTTGATAAATGTTTCATGACTTGAATGTTTACAATTGCAAAGTGTCTGGGAAAAGATTCTGTACAGGTACTCCTCACTTAACAACCAAGTTCCGTTCCTAAGAGTAGGTCGGTAAGAGAATTTGTTGTTAAGTGAGGAGCTGCCCCTTCCTGATATTTCAGGCATACTGTACTGGTAGTGGGTTTGTGTCTACCATCTTTAGATATTGTTTCAATGTCACCTTTGCATCATTTATAACATTTTCAGTACATTAAAAATAGAACTAGGCATTAAAAAACAATAAAAAAGTAAAATAGTATACAGTACACTGGTCAGAGAGCTGGTCGTAAGTCCAAGCTGTCATTAAACAGGTATATCATTAAGGCGGGGTAGGGGTCGTCCTAGAAAAGGTTGGAGGGAAGGGGTAAAGGAGGTATTGTGGGCAAGGGGCTTGGACTTCCAGCAAGCATGTGTGAGCGTGTTAGATAGGAGTTAATGGAGACGAATGGTTTTTGGGACATGACGATCTGTTGGAGTGTGAGCAGGGTAACATTTTGTGAAGGGATTCAGGGAAATTGATTTAGTTGGACTTGAGTCCTGGAAATGGGAAGTACAATGCCTTCACTTTAAAGGAGGGGTCTGGGATAGTGACAGGTGGGAGGGACAATTCTCAGCTGTCGTATCTGAGCTCCTCTGCAAAGACAGTGATGCGGTTTGAGTGTGGTGAAAGTGTTGAATGATGAAAGTATTTTCTTTTTGGGGATTTTCTTTCTTTTTGGGTCACCCTGCCTTGGTGGGAGACGGCCGACTTGTTGAAAAAAAAAAAAAAATCCTTAAGTAAGAAGTACCTGTACAAGGCATCATTACAGGAAAGGGAGTTCCAGAGAAAATATTATCTGTATACAGTAAACAGAAAGATACATCTGGTATTTCTTACCTTGGAAAAATAAACACACATTATACTGCTTATGTGTTTATTTTTCCATTGTGTCGGTATTTTATACCATTTATTTCCATCATTTCTTACCTTGTTGAGTCCATAATAGTGTTGAGTCTGTGGGCAATGGTAATGACAGTACAATTGGCAAACTCTCGTCTTATAGTCTGCTGAATGAGATCATCAGTCTCCAAGTCAACTGCAGCTGTGGCTTCATCCAAGACCAGAACACGCGTTTTACGTAGAATAGCTCGAGTAAGACAGACTAACTGTCTTTGACCAACGCTGAAATAAAGAAAACAACTCATACTACAAGCAAGGAGCTATTAAATAACTTATATAGTAACAAGTTAGCTGAATAATACTGGCCATATTAACCCTTTGGGGGTCGACAGGCCTTCTCGGAAACCTGTTCCTGGGGTTGAAAATTTTTTGGAAAAAATAATAATAATTTTTCCTTATGAAATGATGGAGAATCTTTTTCCGATCATAACGCCACAAAAAGTACGATATTTGATCGAAAACTAACGGAATTATGCTTTTGCAAAGTTAGCGGTGTCGATGACATTTACGCATCGGCGATTTCGCCCACTTTGAGCCCTATTTTCGGCAAATTCCAATGTTTCAGTCTACTAAAATTATAGCTATTTCGCTATAACTCCATTTCTTCTATCGACTGAGTACATGAAACCGCCTATTTATTAATTTCAACTACCCAAAATAGTGGTCAGAAAATGGCAATTTGGCCAATTTCACACAAATTTCAAACGATGCCAATTTCAAAATAGGGTCCATAATAAACAAGGCAGACATTCCTGGCACTAAAATAACATCTTCTCTGTTCATTAGTCCCATCTCCAGGCCCCTCTTACATTACTTTTGCTTTTCATTTTGAATTTTTATTCTCACAAAAAATAGAAGATTTACTGTTACAGTCATCCCTCGGTTTTCGATTTTAATCCGTTCCAGATGGATCGGCTAAAACCAAAATTGGCGAAAACCAAAACTATTTTCCCCATAAGAAATAATGGAAATTCAATTAATCCGTTCCAGAAACCCAGAAGTTTGGAAAAAAAAAAATTGGGGGGCCTTAAAGATAGATTTACATGCACAAATGAATGAACTGAATGTGGCACTTACCTTTATTGAAGACTGATGTTGCTGGATGGGAGAGAGGGAAGAGGGGAGAGGGAAGAGACCCTAATTTTTGGAAGGGAAATCCCCCTCCATAAGGACTAGGTACCAAGTCCTTATCTGGGGTCACTTCCCTTCTTTGTCTTTTAATCCCACTAGGACCAGCTTGTGAGTCACTGCACACCTGTGGCACTAAATATCTGTCCAGAGAGCTCTGTATATGGCGGCTCTTTAAAATGTCCCTAAAATGGGACATGGAATTGTCATTGTAAAAGTAGCCAGCACGGATTGCAACATCTTTGTCAGGGTGATGTTCCTCCACAAATGAATGCACCCTACTCCACATTGCACAAATCTCCTTAATCTCTGAAGAAGGCACTTTACATCTTTCTTCCTCCACTGAAGCAATTTCCTCAGATCTGTTTTGTTGTTGTTGCAGCTCAAGCTCTTGCAGCTCTTCAGTGGTTAGATCTTCATTGTGGTCCTCCACCAACTCTTCCACATCATCTCCATTCACATCCAACCCCATGGAAGTCCCCAATTCCACAATACTTTCCACAACTTCCATAGGCTCCTCAGGGTTAGCTTCAAACCCTTCAAAATCCCTCTCTGGGACACAATCTGGCCACAACTTTCTCCAAGCAGAGTTCATCGTCCTGGAGGTCACTTCCTGCCAAGCTTTATCTATAAGGCCTATGCAATGGAAGATATCGAAGTGAGCCTTCCAGAACTCTTTTAGGGTCAATCTAGTGTCTGAGGTTACATCAAAGCACCTTTGAAACATTGCTTTGGTGTACAGTTTTTTGAAGTATGCAATGACCTGCTGGTCCATGGGCTGGATGAGAGGAGTGGTGTTAGGAGGCAAGAACTTCACTTTTACAAATTTGAATTCCTTAGACATTTGGTCTTCCAAGTCTTGAGGATGACCAGGAGCATTGTCCATTACCAGGAGGCACTTAAGTGGCAATTTATTGTCCAATAGATATTTCTTCACACTGGGGCCAAACACTTGATTAAACCATTCCAGGAAAATTTCCCTAGTGACCCATGCCTTAGCATTAGACTTCCAAAACAAACACAATTTACTCTTGTCAACACTGTAGTTCCTGAACACTCTGGGATTTTCAGAGTGATACACGAGTAAAGGCTTCACTTTTAAATCCCCACTAGCGTTCCCACATAACATAAGAGTTAGCCTGTCTTTCATAGGCTTGTGTCCTGACATTGCCTTTTCCTCCTGCGTGATGTAGGTCCTCCTTGGCATTTTCTTCCAAAAAAGACCTGTTTCGTCACAATTAAACACTTGTTGGGGTTTAAATTCTTCTGCCTCTACATATTCTTTAAACTCACGCACAAATTTTTCAGCCCCATCTTTATCTGAACTGGCACCCTCACCATGCCTTACAACACTGTGTATGCCACTTCGCTTCTTGAAGTTTTCGAACCAGCCTTTGCTGGCCTTAAATTCATCAACATCAACACTGGTTCCAGGCATTTTCTTTACACGATCGGCATGCAACTGCCTTGCTTTTTCACATATGATGGATTGCACAACACTATCACCCGCTAGCAGTTTTTGGTTTATCCACACCAATAACAATTTCTCCATATTTTCCATTGTTTGTGATCCCTGTTTCGTTATCGTATTCACCTCTTTCGCAACATTAGCTTCCGTGATTTCTTTTCTCTTTGCCACAATGGAACTGATGGTTGATGGGTTTTTCTTGTATATCCTGGCGAGCTCGGCAATACGTACACCACTATCATATTTTTCTATTATTTCTTTCTTCATTTCTACAGTGTTCCTCACTTTCTTTACCAAAGAACTGGCACTAGGAGCTTTCTTTGGGCCCATGGTAACTTATTTAGTAGTCACACACAATAATCAAGGGCCAAAAAGAATGAATTGTTAATAAATTTTTTGTATGAACTCCTGGGGTGATGTTCACTCAAGCATAAACAATGCTAGACTGCGTGACAATGTGCGTGGGAGGTGCGTGGGTGGCGGGCCTACGGCCTTTGTATGTGCGCGGCACTGTTGGACAGGTCCCATACGGTCGGCGAAAACTAAAACAATCGGTGAAAACTGAGACAAATTTTCCCTGAAAAAAGTCAGTGAAAACCAAAATCGGCGAAAACTGGGACAATCGAAAACCAAGGGATGACTGTATGTATACAACTGCATCATTGTAAAAATGGTATAAATAATATCAGAGCACTTGTGCATGAATATTAGACTCGCCAGTTGATGTGTATTGGACGCATGGTGTGATTTGTTTACTCTTGAACATCTTCAAAAATCAAACATTTTCGCTAATTTGAGCTCAATTTCAAGGTACTTGTCATTGTCAAACCAATCAAAATCATCTCTATTTCTGTAATATATCTTCCATTCTATCAAATGAGACCAAGAAAACGAGAATACATCAATAAATACCATATGAAAATAGACTGCAAAGTCGCTGTTTTAAACGAAAAAAACGGTCGGAGTTTTTTCTCTCTCATTATGCAGTGTGTGGTGCAGGATTTTTTTTATACTGCGCACACTGACTATATAGACCCATTCTTTCATATGTAGGGCTACAAGCCGTTTCCCACTTAATTTGAGGCCGCCAGAATTTACGCGTACTAGTACGGCACCAACCCCTGCTCGTAAAACGTACTAGTATGGCACCGACCCCGAAAGGGTTAAACTAAACAAAAGATCCAAGTTTTACTTTTCTCATCATGCACTGCATGGGGCAGGATTTTTTTTTATACTGTGCATGCTCACTGCACCAACCCATACTCTCATATTTAAGCCAAAATTTACCACTCACCACTTATCTGAGGGAGCTGTGCTCAAAACGTAAAGCTACATGAGGGACCATGGTATCAATACCGTAGATCGATGGCCGCTCAAAGGGTTAATACAGTGGACCCTCGGTTTTCGTCGATAATTCTTTCCAGAATGCTGTTTGAGTGCCATTACCGAACGAATTTGTTCCCATAAGGACGAATTTAAATTAGATTAGTCATTTCAACCCCCCAAAAATACACTTACAAAAATACACTTACATAATTGTTAGAGTTGGGAGCTGTACGAAAACCGAGGGTCCACTGTAATTTACTATAATATCAATACCAATTTGTTGCTAGTGTAACTAATTTACTGTTATAAAGTATGTATTACAGAAATACACTCCATAGTAAATGAAGTTTTAAGTTTATTAATTGCAGTCCATAGGCTAACAGTAACATCAAATTTTGATGAAATGGGAAACTTTCCCTTCCTCAAGACATAATGAAAAAAAGGGGACTCCTAGGTTCTTAGTAAGGCAGTCTGGATGTTTAAACCCTGTCACCACTATTGGGGTGTTTTATATGATGGGATTATCTATACAGTGGTCCCTAGACTTTCGGTGATTCCGACTATCGGTGATTTCGAGTTTCGAGCGCTTTTCTTGGTCAATTTTTCCCTCATCTATCGGTCATTCCTCGACTATCGGTCTGTACCAGACCTGTCTGCCTGCCCGCGCTTGCGCGCCTTGCCACGCAGGATGCCAGTCTAGCGTTGTTTACCACTGAGAGAACATTACCCAGTGCGCTCTTTCAAACATTTCACAATATATTTTATTTATTGCTGGTTTAGTGATTGTCACTGTGAAATAAGTCACCATGGGTCCAAAGAAGCTTCCTAGTGGCACCCCTGTGGTAAAGAAAGTGAGGAACACCATCGAAGTGAAGGAGATTGTAGAAAAATATGAGTGGCGAATGTGTGATTGAGCTTGCCAGGATGTACAACAAAAACACATCTACTATCACCTCTATTCTGGCAGAGAAAAGAAATCAAGGAAGCTAATGTTGCAAAAGGTGTTGATATGTTAACGAAAAATAGATCGAAAACAGTGGATGAGGTTGAGAAGTTGTTGGGGGTGTGGATCAATGAAAAACAGATACCGGGTGATAGTATTTCCACGGTGATAATTTGTTTAAAGGCAAGGCAGTTGCATGCAGATCTTTGTCAAGACAATGCCTGGAACCAGTGGTGATGCGAGTGATTTTAAAGCCAGCAAAGGCTGGTTTGAGAGATTTAAGAAACATAGTGGCATACACAGTGTTACATAAGAACATAAGAACATAAGAAAGGAGGAACACTGCAGCAGGCCTGTTGGCCCATTCTAGGCAGGTCCTTCACATTCCATCCCACTAACAGAATATTTGTTCAACCTAATTTTCAATGCTACCCAAGAAATAAGCTTTGATAATTTTATTTACTCATGTGCAATTCCCACTCAAATCCAACCCCTTTCACTCATGAATTTATCCAACCTAAATTTAAAACTACCCAAGGTCCCTGCTTCAATAACCCTACTAGGCAGACTGTTGTGAGGCATGGTGAGGCAGCCAGCTCAGACAAACGTGCAGCTGAAAAATTTGTGCAGGAATTCAAGGGGTTCGTAGACACTAAAAAATTTGAACCCCAACAAGTGTTTAATTGTGATGAAACAGGCCTGTTTTGGAAGAAAATGCCAAACAGGACCTTCATTACTAAGGAGGAAAAGGCATTGCCAGGACACAAGCCTATGAAAGACAGGCTAACTCTCATGTTGTGTGGTAATGCTAGTGGGGATTTTAAAGTGAAGCCTTTACTGGTGTATCACTCTGAAAATACCAGAGTGTTCAAGAAACACAATGTTAACAATAATAATTTGTGTGTATTGGAAGGCTAACACCAAGGGATGGGTCACAACGGCAATTTTGTGGAATGGCTCACTGGAGTGTTTGGCCGAGTGTGAAGAAATACAGCCTGGAAAAAAAATTGCCACTCAAGTGCCTCCTGCTACTGGACAATGCTCCTGCTCATCCTCACAACTTGAAAGACTATTTGTCTGACAACTTCAGTTTCATCACAGTGAAGTTCTTGCCTCCTAACACCACTCCTCTCATCCAGCCCATGGACCAGCAGGTCATTTCTAACTTCAAAAAACTGTACACCAAAGCAGTGTTTGAAAAGTGCTTTGAAGTGACCTCGGACACTGAGTTGACCCTAAGAGAGTTCTGGAAAGATCACTTCAATATCCTCCACTGCATAGGCCTTATAGGTAAGGCTTGGGAGGAAGTGACTTCCAGGACTTTGAACTCTGTTTGGAGACCACTGTGGCCGGATTGTGTTGAAAAGAGGGATTTTGAAGGATTTGAGGCTGACCCTGATGACCCTGTGCCTGTTGTGGAAGATATTGTGGAATTGGGCAAGTCCCTGGGGTTGGAGGTGAGTGGTGAGGATGTGGAAGAGTTGGTGGAGGACCACAGGGTAGACCTAACCACTGAAGAGCTGAAAGAGCTTCATCAGGAACAACATCAGACGACATTTAGGGAAATTGATTCAGAAGAGGAGGATGGACAGAGTGAGGTAACTTCTTCAGAGATTAAGGAAATTTGTTCTATGTGGACTAAGGTGCAGACATTTGTTGAAAAAAACCACCCTGAGCAAGCTGAAACAAGCCATATCTGCAACATGTTCAGTGACAGAACCTTGTCCCACTTCAGGAAAATGTTAAAGAGGCGCCAGAAACAGAGCACTCTTGACAGTTATTTTTCGAGCAGGGGTCCAGTGACTCTCAAGCTGAAGTCCTTATGGAGGGGGATTTCCCTTCCAAACACAAACCCCTCCCCTGTCCTCCTCTCTATCTTCCAGATGCCAGTAACTCTCTTCAATAAAGGTAAGCAAATGTTATTTTAAAAGTTTAATTATAAATTTATTTATTTATATATGTATTTATAATTGTTTTGTTTATGTAAAAGTATAGTTAATCTTCACAAAATTAATTTTTTGTGAATATTTTTGGGTGTCTGGAACGGATTAATTGTATTTACATTATTTCTTATGGGAAATAAGGTTTCGACTTTCGAGTAATTCGAGTTAAGGTCTAGCTCCTGGAACGGATTATGACCGAAAGTCGAGGGATCACTGTATATGACAACTACATTTATGATGGGCAAATATGCTATCACTTGACAATCCAGTTCGAATAAAATTACAAATTTATATACTACTCAAATAATAGTATACTATTTAATAGCAAAAGAGGGAATGAACAGATAAGAAATCAATATTTTCAATTAGAGAGAGAAATAAAAAAAGGAATAAGAAAAGCAAAAAGGGATTATGAGGCTAAGGTCGCAGGGGATTCGAAGACTAACCCAAAAGGGTTCTTTCAGGTATACAGAAGTAAGATTAGGGACAAGATAGGCCCACTTAAGAGTAACTCAGGACAGATCACGGACAGTGATAAGGATATGTGTGAAATTTTCAATACTTACTTCCTCTCAGTTTTTACTCGGGAAAATACTAGCGGAATACCAGAAATAATAAATTATGTTGAACAGGAAGATAATAGACTATGCTCGATTGGGGTAACTAGTGACATGGTCCTCAGACAAATAGAGAAATTAAAACCTAACAAATCCCCAGGCCCTGATGAACTGTTTGCAAGAGTTTTAAAGGAATGTAAAGAGGAACTTAGCAAACCTCTGGCATATCTTTTCAATATATCACTACAAAATGGCATAGTGCCAGACAAGTGGAAAAGGGCAAATGTAATACCTATTTACAAGGCAGGTGACAGGTCCTTAGTTTCGAACTATAGACCAATAAGCCTTACCTCCATAGTTAGTAAATTTATGGAATCAATAATTGCCGAGGCAATTTGTAGCCATCTTGAAAAGCATAAATTGATTAATGAATCTCAACACGGTTTTACTAAGGGGCGTTCCTGTCTTACGAATTTACTAACCTTTTTCACTAAGGTGTTTGAGGAGGTAGATCATGGTAATGAATATGATATTGTGTATATGGACTTCAGTAAGGCTTTCGATAAAGTTCCACATCAGAGGCTACTGAGGAAACTTAAGGCACACGGAATAGGAGGTGAAATTTTTTCCTGGGTAGAGGCATGGTTGACAAATAGGCAGCAGAGTTTGCATAAATGGAGAGAAATCAGAATGGGGGCACGTCTCAAGCGGTGTTCCACAGGGGTCAGTTTTGGGCCCCCTGTTGTTTACAATTTCCATAAACGACATAGATGAGGGAATAAATAGCAACATAAGCAAATTTACTGATGACCCCAAAATAGGCCATCCAATTCATTCTAATGAGGACATTAGAGCACTCCAGGATGATTTGAATAGACTGATGCAGTGGTCGGAGAAGTGGCAGATGCAGTTTAATGTAGACAAATGCAAAGTTCTAAATGTTGGGTAGGACAATAACCATGCCACATATAAACTGAATAATGTATATCTTATTACTTGTGATTGAGAGAGGATTTAGGAGTTCTGGTTAGTAGTTAGCAATAAAGCGAACAGAATCCTTGGCTTCATATCTAGAAGTATAAATGACAGAAGTCCTCAGGTTGTTCTTCAACTCTATATATCTTTGGTTAGGCCTCATTTAGATTATGCTGCACAGTTCTGGTCACCGTATTACAGAATGGATATAAATGCACTGGAAAACGTACAGAGGAGGATGACAAAGTTGATCCTATGTATCAGAAATCTTCCCTATGAGGATAGACTGAGGGCCTTGAATCTGCACTCTCTAGAAAGGCGTAGAATTAGGGGGGGATATGATTGAGGTGTATAAATGGAAAACAGGAATAAACAAAGGGGATGTAAATAGCGTGCTGAAAATATCCAGCCAAGACAGGACTCGCAGCAATGGTTTTAAGTTGGAAAAGTTCAGATTCAGGAAGAATATAGGAAAGCACTGGTTTGGTAATAGAGTTGTGGATGAGTGGAACAAACTCCTGAGTACCGTCATAGGGGCTGGGACATTGGAAGATAGGTAGGATAATTGATTCAAACGTAGATGTCAGGGAGCTTCAGAAGGATTTAGACAAACTCAATTCCTGGTCAGAAAAGTGGCAGATGTAGTTCAATGTAGATAAATGCAAGGTTCTGAAGCTCGGGAGTGTCCATAACCCAAGCACTTATAAGTTAAATAACGTAGAACTTAGCCATACAGATTGCGAAAAGGACTTGGGGGTTATGGTAAGCAGCAACCTTAAACCAAGACAGCAATGCCTAAGCGTACGTAATAAGGCAAACAGATTACAGTGGACCCCCGAGTTTCGTAAGGTTCTTACTTCGTAAACATCGTGTTTCGTAAGCTTTTTACGATTTCGAGAATCGTAAAACCGCTCGTGTTTCGTAACGTATTAGACCTGTCCGCCTGCTCCGCGCCTGCGCGGGACGCAGGACGCCGCCAGTGAAGCATTGTTTACCATTGAGAGAACATTACCCAGCCCGCTCTTTCAAACATTCACACTACACTTGGTGTTTTTTTTGGTGCTTTAGTGATTGTCACTGTGAAATAAGTCACCATGGGTCCAAAGAAGCTTCCTAGTGGCACCCCTGTGGTAGCATTCATGGAGGGAGTGTAGCATTCATGCAGGGAGTGTAGCATTCATGCAGGGAGTGTAGCAGGCATGCAGGGAGTTTAGCAGGCATGCAGGGAGTGTAGCAGGCATGCAGGGAGTTTAGTATTCATGCAGGGAGTTTAGCATTCATGCAGGGAGTGTAGCAGCCATGCAGGGAGTTTAGCAGGTATGCAGGGAGTGTAGCATTCATGCAGGGAGTGTAGCATTCATGCAGGGAGTGTAGCATTCATGCAGGGAGTGTAGCATTCATGCAGGGAGTGTAGCAGGCATGCAGGGAGTTTAGCAGGCATGCAGGGAGTGTAGCATTCATGCAGGGAGTTTAGCATTCATGCAGGGAGTTTAGCAGGCATGCAGGGAGTTTAGCATTGATGCAGGGAGTTTAGCATTGATGCAGGGAGTTTAGCAGGCATGCAGGGAGTGTAGCAGACATGCAGGGAGTGTAGCAGGCATGCAGGGAGTGTAGCAGGCATGCAGGGAGTGTAGCATTCATGCAGGGAGTGTAGCAGGCATGCAGGGAGTGTAGCATTCATGCAGGGAGTGTAGCAGGCATGCAGGGAGTGTAGCATTCATGCAGGGAGTGTAGCATTCATGCAGGTTGTGTAGCATTCATGCAGGGAGTGTAGCATTCATGCAGGGAGTGTAGCATTCATGCAGGGAGTGTAGCATTCATGCAGGGAGTGTAGCAGGCATGCAGGGAGTTTAGCATTCATGCAGGGAGTTTAGCATTGATGCAGGGAGTTTAGCAGGCATGCAGGGAGTGTAGCTTTCATGCAGGGAGTGTAGCTTTCATGCAGGGAGTGTAGCAGACATGCAGGGAGTGTAGCAGGCATGCAGGGAGTGTAGCAGGCATGCAGGGAGTGGGGATTTCCCTTTGTAGAGGCTGAAGAATTCCTCCCCCAACAAGTGTTTAATTGTGATGAAACAGGCCTGTTTTGGAAGAAAATGCCCAAGAGGACCTTCATTACTCATTACTCTATCTTCCAGATGCCTGCAACTCTTCAATAAAGGTAAGTAAATGTATATATATATATTGTTTTTAATTATTTTATATGTGAATATTTTTTTGTGGAACGGATTAATTGTATTTACATTATTTCTTATGGGAAATAATGGTTCGAATTTCGTAAACTTCGTGTTAAGTACTAGCTCCTGGAACAGATTAATTACGATACTCGGGGGTCCACTGTACTGGGATTTATATCAAGAAGTGTAAGAAACAGAAGTCCAGAGGTTATATTACAGCTTTATACATCGTTAGTAAGCCCTCACCTAGATTACGCAGCTCAGTTCTGGTCTCCATATTACAGAATGGATATTAATTTGTTAGAAAACATTCAGCGTAGAATGACTAAATTAATACATAACATTAGAAATCTTCCGTATGAAGAAAGATTGAAGACCCTAAAATTGCATTCACTTGTAAGACGAAGAATGAGGGGAGACATTATCGAGGTATACAAGTGGAAAATGGGTATTAACAAAGGGGATATAAATAAGGTCTTGAGGATATCTCTCCAAGAGAGAACCTGCAATAACTTATTCAAATTAGATAAGTTTAGATTTAGAAAGGATATAGGAAAGTATTGGTTTGGAAATAGGGTAGTTGATGAGTGGAACAGTCTGCCTAGTAGGGTTATTGAAGCTAGGACCTTGGGTAGTTAAGAACATAAGAACATAAGAAAGGAGGAACACTGCAGCAGGCCTGTTGGCCCATACTAGGCAGGTCCTTCACAATCCGTCCCACTAACAGAATATTTGCTCAACCCAATTTTCAATGCTACCCAAGAAATAAGCTTTGACAATTCTACCCACTCATGCGCGAGTCCCACTCAAATCCAACCCCTCTCACTCATGAATTTATCCAACCTAAATTTGAAACTACCCAAGGTCCTAGCTTCAATAACCCTACTAGGCAGAATGTTCCACTCATCAACTACCCTATTTCCAAACCAATACTTTCCTATATCCTTTCTAAATCTAAACTTATCTAACTTGAATCCATTATTGCGGGTTCTCTCTTGGAGAGATATCCTCAAGACCTTATTTATATCCCCTTTGTTAATACCCATTTTCCACTTGTATACCTCGATCATGTCTCCCTCATTCTACGTCTTACAAGTGAATGTAATTTTAGGGTCTTCAATCTTTCTTCGTAAGGAAGATTTCTAATGCTATGTATTAATTTAGTCATTCTACGCTGAATGTTTTCTAACAAATTTATGTCCATTCTGTAATATGGAGACCAGAACTGAGCTGCGTAATCTAGGTGAGGCCTTACTAATGATGTATAAAGCTGTAATATAACCTCTGGACTTCTGTTGCTAACACTTCTTGATATAAATCCCAGTAATCTATTTGCCTTATTACGTACGCTTAGGCATTGCTGTCTTGGTTTAAGGTTGCTGCTTACCATCACCCCCAAGTCCTTCTCGCAATCTGTATGGCTAAGTTCTACGTTATTTAACGTTATTTAAATTCATGAGTGAGAGGGGTTGGATTTGAGTGGACTTGCACATGAGTAAATAGAATTATCAAAGCTTATTTCTTGGGTAGCATTGAAAATTAGGTTGAGCAAATATTCTATTAGTGGGATGGATTGTGAAGGACTTACCTAGTATGGGCCAACAGGCCTGCTGCAGTGTTCCTCCTTTCTTATGTTCTTATATGTGTGTGTCTCAACTATTTTACAAACAAACAAACAAACAAACAAACTTTATTTCATTGCAGATTACATGGGTATCGGAAGTTACAATGTAAATTGAGTGCAAGGAGAGCCACTGACATGCCATGGCATTAGGTTTTAGTGTGTATAAATTAGAAAATTACTTAAATAACTTTCTTACCTGAGGTTTTCACCACCTTCTGATACTTGGTGCTGAAGACCATTTGGTAGACCAGAAACAAATTCTTTAAGGTGGGATTGTTCTAGTGCTGACCACACTTTAGCATCATCATATTTATGAAAGGGATCAAGATTCATCTGCAGTGTCCCACTAAACAGCACAGGATCCTTACAAAGGAAACATCCCATTAATTCTGTATTCCAAGAGCCTGCTGCAATAATATATTCATTTTTTTAACTCGACAGCCATTGCCTGCCAAGGCAGGGTGAACTACAGAAGAAAACATTCACTCAACCATCTTTCCAGAAGGAAGTAGACATCACACTTAGAGGACCTTCCAACTATAACATACCCAACCCCTTCAAAATGCAAGCACTGCCCTTCCCAGCTCCAGGACTTAAGTCCAGTTAACTAGTTTTCCCAAATCCCTTCACAAAGTTACCTTGCTCACACTCCTACATTCACTTGTATGTAATACACTTACACTAGCCTGTCAGATGATTAAATCCCTAAGCCTCTTTCATTCTTTTCTTCAAACCATTCCTGGGATGATCCCTTTCCTTTCTATCTTCCATTGTTATGAAACATACAAGTAGGGAACAGGATGAAGTTGGAGCCATCTGTGGGCCAGCATTTTCATTTGATCAACTGACTTTATCTCTGTCTGTCTCTCTCTCTCTGTCTCTCTCTCTCTCCCTCCCTCCTGTCCAGTTCTTCTAAGCACACTGCAAATACTGTAAAAAATATTTAAATTTTGCTATATTGAAAGGTGATTGAACAAACTTTCAAAGATGTTACATTTAAAAAAATCAATTACATTAAAACAAAAGTAACATATTATGAAAATCTAGTATATAATACTGACAAGTTGTGGTTAAAGACACATGAGCAAACACTTTGGACATTTTATTATGGAAATGTTTTGATCCTGAGACCTTGTTTACTCCATATGTAGGGCTTGAAAAAACAGGTTTATATAGGGAATGCTACCTTACTAAACTTCAGCTTACCTTTCATTTACCATTCTCTACATTAACCTGTTTGCTCATGAGTCTTTAACCACAAAAGTAATCTAAGTGGGTAGAGGGGAAGGGAAATGGGAAAGGAGATAGGAAAGGAGGGGAGGGGAGAGGCAAGATGTTAGGAAAAAGAAGGGAGAGTGGGGAAGAGGGAAGGAATTATTCTTACTATGCTCAATATCCCTTTATTGTCTAACTTTAGATGTTTTACTTATTTGTATGACTCTGAAATTACAGTTACTATACAGGTGTAAACGATAATGGGAGCCCTTTGATTGAACTTTGTATAGAAAGGGGTTTAGTTATAGGTAATACATATTTTAAGAAAAAGAGGATAAATAAGTATACAAGATATGATGTAGGGCGTAATGACAGTAGTTTGTTGGACTACGTATTGGTAGATAAAAGACTGTTAAGTAGACTTCAGGATGTACATGTTTATAGAGGGGCCACAGATATATCAGATCACTTTTTAGTTATAGATACAGTGGGAGTAAAAGGTAGATGGGATACAAGGAAAATATAAGCAGTAAGAGAGAGGTGAAGGTTTATAATCTAAAAGAGGAGGCAGTTAGGGTAAGATATAAACAACTATTGGAGGATAGATGGGCTAGTGAGAGTGAGAGTATATGGAGAGTGAGATTATATGGGAGAAAAAGAGAGGTTAAGAGAGCGGTGAAGCAATGTAAAAAGAGAGCAAATGAGAGAGTGGGTGAAATGTTATCAACAAATTTTGTTGAAAATAAGAAAAAGTTTTGGAGTGAGATTAATAAGTTGAGGAAGCCTAGGGAACAAATGGATTTGACAGTTAAAAATAGGAGAGGAGAGTTATTAAATGGAGAGTTGGAGGTATCAGGAAGATGGAGGGAATATTTTGAGGAGTTGTTAAATGTTGATGAAGACAGGGAAGCTGTGATTTCATGTATAGGGCAAGGAGGAATAGCATCTTGTGGGAGTGTGGAAGAGCCAGTTGTGAGTGTGGGGGAAGTTCGTGAGGCAGTGGGTAGAATGAAAGGGGGTAAGGCAGCTGGAATTGATGGGATAAAGATAGAAATGTTAAAAGCAGGTGGGGATATAGTTTTGGAGTGGTTGGTGCTATTATTTAATAAATGTATGGAAAAGGGTAAGGTACCTAGGGATTGGAAGTGTGTGTATAGTTCCTTTGTATAAAGGCAAAGGGAACAAAAGAGAGTGCAAAAATTATAGGGGAATAAGTCTGTTGAGTGTACCTGGTAAAGTGTATGGTAGAGTTATTATTGAAAGAATTAAGAGTAAGACGGAGAGCAGGATAGCAGATGAACAAGGGGGCTTTAGGAAAGGTAGGGGGTGTGTAGACCAAGTGTTTACAGTGAAACATATAGGTGAACACTATTTGAATAAGGGTAAAGAGGTTTTTGTGGCATTTATGGATTTGGAAAAGGCATATGATAGGGTGGATAGGGGGGCAATGTGGCAGATGTTGCAGGTGTATGGAATAGGAGGTAGGTTACTGAAAGTAGTGAAGAGTTTTTATGAGGATAGTGAGGCTCAGGTTAGTGTGTGTAGGAGGGAGGGGAACTATTTCCCAGTAAAAGTGGGCCTTAGACAAGGATGTGTGATGTCACCGTGGTTGTTCAATATATTTATAGATGGGGTTGTAAGAGAAGTGAATGTGAGGGTCCTGGCAAGAGGTGTGGGGTTAAAAGATAAAGAATCAAATACAAAGTGGGAGTTGTCACAGTTGCTTTTTGCTGATGACACTGTGCTTTTGGGAGATTCTGAAGAGAAGTTGCAGAGGTTGGTGGATGAATTTGGTAGGGTATGTAAAAGAAGAAAATTGAAAGTGAATATAGGAAAGAGTAAGGTGATGAGGATAACAAAAAGATTAGGTGATGAAAGATTGGATATCAGATTGGAGGGAGAGAGTATGGAGGAGGTGAATGTATTCAGATATTTGGGAGTGGACATGTCAGCAGATGGGTCTATGAAGGATGAGGTGAATCATAGAATTGATGAGGGGAAAAGGGTGAGTGGTGCACTTCGGAGTCTGTGGAGACAAAGAACTTTGTCCACGGAAGTAAAGAGAGGAATGTATGAGAGTATAGTTATACCAACACTCTTATATGGGTGTGAAGCATGGGTGATGAATGTTGCAACGAGGAGAAGGATGGAGGCAGTGGAGATGTCATGTCTGAGGTCAATGTGTGGTGTGAATATAATGCAGAGAATTCGGAGTTTGGAAATTAGGAGGAGGTGTGGAGTTACCAAAACTATTATCCAGAGCTGAGGAGGGGTTGTTGAGGTGGTTCAGACATGTAGAGAGAATGGAATGAGACAGAATGACTTCGAGAGTGTATAAATCTGTAGTGGAGGAAGGCGGGGTAGGGGTCGGCCTAGGAAAGGTTGGAGGGAGGGGGTAAAGGAGGTTTTGTGTGCGAGGGGCTTTGACTTCCAGCAAGCACGTGTGAGCGTATTTGATAGGAGTGAATGGAGACAAATGGTTTTTAATACTTGACGTGCTGTTGGAGTGTGAGCATAGTAACATTTATGAAGGGATTCAGGGAAACCGGCAGGCCGGACTTGAGTCCTGGAGATGGGAAGTACAGTGTCTGCACTCTGAAGGAGGGGTGTTAAATGTTGCAGTTTTATAACTGTAGTGTAAAGCACCCCTCTGGCAAGACAGTGATGGAGTGAATGATGATGAAAGTTTTTCTTTTTTGGGCCACCCTGCCTTGGTGGGAATCGGCCGATGTGTTAATAAAAAAAAATAATAAAATACAGTGGACCCCCGAGTTTCGTAAAAACTTCACTCCTGAAGTCTGCTCAAGTGCCATTACCGAACGAATTTACTCCCTTAAGGAAAAATGTCACGTAGGTTAGTCTATTTCAGACCCCCAAAAATACTTTTCCACAAGCACTTACAATATTATACTTACATAAATGTACGATTTCCGGGGTTTACGAAACTCGGGGGTCCACTGTACACATTCTGAAATGCCAATATTCACAGCACTTTTAGCAGAAATAAACTTGAAGAAAGAAAACTTGACTGTGAAGAGTATTACAGTATACACACATTAAACATACCTGAGGAATTATAGTCAGCCGGGAGCGTAAATCATGAAGGCCTATCTTAGAAATATTGATATTGTCAATGACAATGTTACCTCCAGCTGCTTCTATGATCCGGAACAAAGCTAGAGTCAATGATGACTTACCAGCACCTGTTCTACCAACAATTCCAATCTGAAAAAATCAAATATCAGCACAAGAGAAAGTAGAGAATAAACTATAGTATCACTGATAGTTCATGATCACATTATTCTACTATGCAAGTTTACTCACACTGGCTGGGGGCAACATAAAAAAAAAGTTAATTAATACATATGAAAGAATAAATCTAACCTTTTCACCTTTTGTTATTTTACAATTAATGTCCCTCACCACCAAATCAAGCCCTTCACGATATCTGGTAGAATATTTGTTGAATTCCACAACTCCAGCTTCAGGCCATTCCTAGAAAAACACAATTATAATATTAACAAGCATTAAAGCCATTACAATTACATTTCTTTATTTATTTCTGTATTTTACATCTAGCCTATCAATACCAGCTTAAAAGCACAATTTTTCAATTATGCCCAATAGTCATAAAATGATGCAAAAATCTATCAAGAATTGATTAAGTATGCAACAAAGCAGGCAAAAACAAAGACAAACACACACACACACACACAGGTACTCTCTTTTATATATCTGGAGTTTTCTTTTAAGCATACTGACTGATATTCAAATGTGTAAATGTTGGTTTCAAATAACCATTTTAAAAAAGCTGTTAGAACACTGAGGAACAGCAGTTATTCCAGTGATAAACCATCTGGAAAATTCACTAGTATGAATATGAAATGAGAAACCTTGATAATGTGTGTAAATGATCAGGACCCCAAAAATTAGTGCTGGCAGAATTGGGATTTAAAAAAAAAAAAAATTCTTCTGAAATAGTAGAAAATCTTAGAAAACTTTCAGAATTACAAAGGCACAAAGTTGGCAGTATGGGCACAATTTACTCCTTGGTGAGTTTGTCCAATTTGAGTCCTACTTTAAACCAGTTCCAGCGCTCATTTTAAATACGTACAGTGGTACCTTGGTATACGTCCTTAATCCATTCCAGGACCTTGGACTTATACCAAACAAATTTTCCCATAAGAAATATAGGGAAAACAATTAATCCGTTCCCATGAAAAGAAAATCCTATTGTTATTGGCATATTATACATTGATGGGGTTGTATAAAATAATTTAAACACTGCTAAATACTAAAATACATACATAAATACAAAAGAATTAGATGAAATAAATTCAAATTTAACCTCACTTTACTTTGCTGAAAAGTCGAGTGCCTACTAGGATAGTGCTGAGAAGGGAGGAGTAGGAAATGCTATTGTTTGGAAGGAGAGTCCCCTTCTCTTTTCTGTCTCTTTTTCCTATTTGAACCTGGTTGAAACTTGCCAGGTTTGACTTTTACTAAAAATCTGTCTAAAGAACTTTGCTTCTGCCTTCTCCTCAGGATGTATTGAAAATGTGACATTGTCTGGTCATTCCAGACAATGCTATTACAGCTTGTTTGGGCTTTGTTGGGGTGGTACTTCTCTGCAAAAGTTTTGACATCCATCCATTTGGCAAAGATTTTCTTGATTAATGAAGTAGGGGCTTCCTGTATCTCCTCTTCCGAGCCTGAAGAGTGTGCTCCTCCTTCTCAAGTTCCTGCAGCTCCTCCGTGGTCAGCCCCTCCACTAACTCCTCCACATCGAGAGAGAAGTAAACAAGGGTAGTGTGCGGTGTCGTGACTCATTTTGACCCATACAAGTTCTAGCATGCGAGTCATATTCCAAACAAAGGTTGTATACCAAGCAAAAATTTTCGCATCCAAACAGAACGTATACCAAGTTGGACTTATTCCAAAGTGGATGTATACCGAGGTACCATTGTAAATTCTTAGTTATTTTGCTAGTATGCCTTCCATTCTATTGACTGAGCATAAGAAACTGCTCATTCAACTATCAGAACAACCCTATACAGTACACAAGTTGGTAATTTGACAAATTTTACCCAAAGTTAATAAATTTAAATTTAAAAACAGAATCCAAAATAAACACTGTAGACATTCCAGTAACTAAAGCAACTTATCCTCTGTTCATTAATCATGTCCCTAGGCCTCTCCTATATTACACTTGCCCTCCATCTTGAATACATCACCACACAGAAAGTTGTTTTACCTTATTTCTCTTTAATAAAATATAACCAGAAATATAATCTAGTAAAAATCCATAAAATATATTGGGGAGGGTTAGGGGGGCTTACCCTTCTTCGGGAAAATTGTCAAAAATAGAATATTTCTGCTACTTTGAGCCCTATTTCAAACTATTTATGGTCCTGAAACCAACCAAAATTATCTCTATTTCAATGATATGTTTTCTATTTTATCAATTGTCACCAAGAAACAGCCAACCATAAAAAAAATATCCTAAAAAATACCTCTAAGTCATTACGTATTTTAAACCAAGCACAAGGTCAGAGGTTTGCTTTTCCCATGTACTGCATGGAGCAGGATTTTTTTTTTATGATGTGCACACTCACTGCACAGACTCAAGTCTCTCATGTCTAGATATAGATATAGAATCACATCAAATCTTATGATTACAGGAATTGATCCTGATATCAACCTATTATTAAATGACTTACATGATTCCAACAGCAACTGTAACTATTACACAGCAGATCAAGCAAAAGACATTACTCAGAGCCAACAATAACATAACTATCTTCAATTACAATGTTAGATCTTTGAGCAAACATTATGATGACCTCACAGCACTACTCCAATCCCTCCAGACCAATATGTCAATCATCACACTCACTGAGACCTGGCTGAAGCCTGATACTACAGATGTCTATGCCATCCCAGGTTACACAGCCATTCACAATTGTAGGACAGATCAGCGAGGGGGTGGAATAGCTATATATTACTCAGATCAACTTGAATGTATCAATAACTCTTGCATAAGGGATGAGCATGGAGAATATATTATAGCTAAATTTAAATCAAAAGACCTGCAAAAACCCCTCACAGTGATAAACATCTACAGATTACCACAGTCAAACATTCACTATTTTAGTTGAAAACTAGGTAACCTAATAACTGATGCACACATGAACAAAGACCATTTGCTGCTCACAGGAGACTTCAATATAAATCTCCTACATGACCAGGACCCACAAGTAACAGAATTCACAAACACTATGAGCAACTGCTTGTTACTACCAACAATATCAAAACCTACAAGAATCTCCGAGACTAGTACCTCATTACTAGACCACATCTGGACTAATACTATAGCCCTCTAAAATCAGGCATCATCACAGACAACACCACAGACCACTATCCGACCTTTCTCATAACTAATCTTGGTAAATTGCCCTAGATATTACAAAAGTTACCTTCAGACTACATAATGAGTCAGCTGTAAATAACTTTATAACAGCTATGATTAACATTGACTAGCATAATGAGTTAGAAACATATACAGATACTAATGAATGCATCAAGAATTTCCTTAACAAAACCCACCACCTCTATAACAAACATTGCCCTAAAAAAACTAAACAGATCACAGCTAAGAGACTTAACAATCCCTGGCTAACACCCAGCATCCTTAAATCCATTAACAAAAGGTACCAATATGAAAAACAATACAGAAGGGGTCTAATAACCAGAGAACAATCCAAACGCTACTCATCAACCCTTACCAGCCTGATAAGGAGATCAAAAAAATTGTATTATGAGAACAGACTCCAGAACATAAAAGGTGATATGAAAAGACCTGGAAGACCCTATCTGCAATTCTAGGAAATAATAAGATAGCGAAAAACAACACCATCAAATTATCAAGAGCAGATGAACCCCTACTCTCACCTACTGAGACAGCAAACAGACTTAATGTTTTCTTCTCCACCATAGGAAAGAATCTAGCGAGTAAAATCCCAAGCTCAAACACCCGTCCAACAGACTACCTCACAAACACCTACCCTAATACGCTATTCCTAGCTCCTACCAACCCAATTGAAGTCTCGCTCATAATCAACACCCTTAAAAACAAGGCAGGAGACATAAACAGCCTACCAACTTTTATGTACAAAAAGCTTCACAGGTACTGTCACCAATTATAGCAACACTATTCAATAAATCCATTGAAGCCTCTACCTTTCCATCAATTCTCAAAATAGCTAGGGTCACCCCGATCCACAAAGGAGGTGATCAAACAGACCTGAATAATTATAGACCAATTTCTAATTTACCATTGCTTTCTAAAATCTTCGAAAAATTAATTCATAGACAAATCTATTCCTACCTCGTCTCACACAATGTACTCAACCCCTGTCAATTTGGATTCAGGACAAACAAGAGCACAAACGATGCTATTACGCACATGTTGGAGTTAATATATACAGCACTTGAGAAAAAGAAGTCCCACTGGGAATCTTCATTGATCTCCGCAAAGCTTTTGATACAGTCGACCATGATTTACTGCTCACAAAATTAGCACACTATGGTATAAGGGGCACCCACTCAACTACCTAAAATCATACCTCACCAACAGAAGCCAATACGTGTACACAAATGGAGCGAACTCTTCCACACAACCAATTACAGTCGGAGTCCCTCAAGGAAGTGTCCTGGGGCCACTCCTATTCCTCATTTACATAAATGACCTACCGAATGCATCACAACTACTCAAACCCATTTTATTTGCAGATGACACAACATATGTCTTCTCTCACCCAAATCCAGTTATACTGGCCAACACTGTTAATGCCGAATTACAGAAAATATCAACATGGATGACGACTAACAAGCTTACTCTCAATACTGACAAGACCTACTTCATACAGTTTGGAAGCAAAGCCACAAATGTTCCACTTAACATAACACTTAATGGTACACCCATCACAAGACTCACAGAGGGAAAATTCCTAGGAATCCACCTTGACAGTAGCCTTAAATTCCAAACACATATACAACAAATTTCCAAGAAAATCTCGAAGACAGTAGTCATATTATCAAAGATACGCTATTATGTACCTCAATCAGCTCTCCTTGCACTATATCATTCATTTATCTACCCGTATCTCACCTATGGAATCTGTGCATGGGGATCAACAACGTTAAATCACCTTAGACCACTCATAACACAACAAAAGGCCGCAGTCAGAATGATAACAAATTCCCACTCTAGACAGCATACTCCACCAATATTCAAAAGTCTCAAACTACTCACCGTAAAGAACATTCATACTTACTCTTGTGCCTACTACATATATAAAACTTTACACTCTAATATAAACCCTCTGCTCAAAACTCTCCTCACCAACTTTAATAGGACCCATGACCACAACACATGACACATATTGATATACCACGTGTTCATATCAACCTATGTAAAAATTCTATGCACATAAAGGGCCCCAGAATCTGGAATTCATTACCAGTAAATATTAAGATAATCTTGTCTGAAAATCAATTTAAGACTCAACTCAAAAACCACCTACTCACCCAAACCTAAATGATCATGCTATAAACTACTTTGAAAAATGCTCATTGTTACTTTCCTATACAATAATCTCAATTTGTAATAATATGTTACTATTATGTTACCCCCTACTCATATTATAAGTTAATGTCAAAAATGCTCAATGTTATTTTCCTTAAGATAATCTCAATTCCATATTATCATTCAAGAATCTTAACACCTGTAACAATCTAAGATCTAATATCATTATATAATAATTTAAACAGTAAAATTTCATCATATTGTAATTTTGAAAATAATTTTTAACTAGAATAAACTCAATAAATTTCTCTAATATTAAGTACATAGTTTTTAAGGACTAGAATAAGCTGCCCCTAATGCCATGGCATGTCAGTGGCTCTCCTTGCACTCAATTTACATTGTAACTTCCGATACCCATGTAATCTGCAATGAAATAAAATTTGTTTGTTTGTTTGTTTGTTTAGGACATAATTTACCTCTCACATCATAACTAAGGGAGCTGTGCTTAAAAATAGATCTATGTATGAGACAGGGAAAGAGTTAAGAGTGAAAATGATACATGTCAATAAAAAAATATGGTAAAGGACTTATAGTTAAGATCTGACAGATTCATGAATATTCAAAATCTGGCTGGCTGCAAATAACATTGTAGTTATTGTGCTTCTCAAAAGGTCCAAATTCTATAAATGGAACAATAATAGTGTTAAATAATTTAAATCTGGAGGATTCTGAGGATGACAGACTAGCAGATGATACAAAAGGGAGAGCTGAGAAATTAGATTTTCATCATATTAATGTTTTTAAGTAAACAATCATAAATGTACCAATGAACTGTTGGTTAAACTGTTTGACTTCATGAAATTATATCTCACCTGGTGAGGTTTATTACTGGGTATTTCCCAAGGTGCTTCCTGTGGAGTCTCTGAGTATTCTTTGATGCGTTCTACAGCTACTATGTTGGTCTCTACATCAGACGACATACGAACCAGCCAGTTTAGAGTTTGCGTTACCTGAAGCAATATAAACCAGTTATTGCATTGGTTAAAAAAAGAAAGGAAATAGTTGGAGAGAAGTGAGGACATTTATGATTCAGATTTCTATATTTACAAGAAACACAATGCATGCTGATTTGGGTCAATGTTTTGTTTACATCACATTATTCTTGTAAAACACATTACATGCACTGCATTTTGGTCAAGTCTTGAGAAGTGAAGAAGGACGGGGTAGGGAGGGAAGGAAGGAGAGAGGAGGAGGAGGGAGGAGGAGGAGGGAGGAGGGAGGAGAAAGGAGAGGAGGGAGGAAAAGGAGAGGGAGGGAAGGAGGGAGCAAAAAGGAGAGGGAGAGAAGGAGAAAGGAAAAGGAGAGGGAGGGAAGGAGGAAGGAAAAGGAGAGGGAGGGAAGGAGGAAGAGGGAGGACATGGGATAGGGAGGACATGGGATAGGGAGGACATGGGATAGGGAGGACATGGGAGAGGGAGGACATGAGAGAGTGAGAAATGAGGAAAGAGGGAAGAAGGATGAAGAAAAGGCAAAAGAAACAACAGCAAAATAATAAGCAGCAGTAGAAACAGCAGTAGCAGGAGAATCATTAGTAGACAAAGCAGCTACAGTAGCCATAACTGCCACAAAAGAAAAACAAATAAATTCTTGAGTGAATTAGTGTTACAAGAAGCTGTGTTAAGCAAGGATTGAGCGAGTGTCAGAAAGTTAAAAAAAAAAAAAATAAAGCCTCTAAACAAGCATAAAAAAACTTTAAAGAGATTGGTTACATAAGTTTAATAGTTTTCCATGATTTTGTAGTAAACGTACGGAAAGTGCATAGCTGACAGACAATCCTACTATTCCACCGCTGATTCTACCTCGGCCCATGACAGCAAATAAAGCTGCGGAAAACGTCAATATGTTGCCAATGGTCTCCAGGCGAATTGCTAACCATCTGTGAACATAAATTGGAAATTTTACATAATGTAGTAAGATTCATTACTTTTACAAATACATGTATTGTAATCCCTCTAAATTTGATATTTTTTATAATACAGTACCTGAATTGACTTATGAATAATTACAGAAAACAATTTATAGTCATCATTTTGCAGAATATTCCAGTGTACAGCATTTATTTATTTTTTTATAAAATTTGTTTTGTTGTATATTTTGTATAAGATCATTAAGTGATTACAGTACTGTATAAATTTAATTAGCTATCTATGCAGTAGTTACAGGAATGAAGCTATGCTTCTGGTGTCCAGTCCTCAGTATTTATTTGCTATACAGGTTTTCAGTGATTGTAGCCCACTTCACCTTCTCCTGGATCTTAGTTCAGTATTCTACCACTGATTATCAAGAAAATATTCTGTATCCTTTTCATACCACTTATTTTCATTTTACAATTGTGGCTACTGGGTTTTGTTGATGGTGGTAAGACATTTTTATTTTCATGAATCTTTAATGATTTTGCATCTTGCCTCTTTTCTTTATATGTGTCTTGATGGGCTCAGATTTTTTTATTAACATAAATTAAAAAAATTAATACTATTAAAATTAAAACTATTTATTTCTTATAAGCCATGCAAATTACAATAGTTATACGTACATTCAAAATGATTGTATTCTAAATTTCATTTTATTATAATATACAAATACAGTGGTACCTCTACTTACGAGCAGCTCCCAACTCGAACAATTATGTAAGTGTATTTTTGTAGGTGCTTTTGTAAGTGTATTTTTAGGGTTCTGAAATGGATTAACCTAATTTTTATTATTTCTTATGGGAAAAAATTCCTTCGGTATCAGCACTTAAGCAAATGTCACTTATATCTAGACTTAATACATACAGAAAATGTGTATACAGTGGACCCCCGGATTATGTACTGCTCCAAACTCGAACAATTATGTAAGTGTATTTTTGTAAGTGTATTTTTGGGGGTCTAAAAGGACTAATCTAATTTACATTATTCCTTATGGGAACAAATTCGTTCGGTAATGGCACTTGAACAGCATTCTGGAACGGAATAATGACGTAATCCGGGGGTCCACTGTATATTTTAATTCTAGCGAGATATTACTGTATTGCTCTTCTTTTTTATGACCAAATTTATTCTTATTTTTGTGCACATAATAGTTTGGTACAGCCTCTCCTCACTTAGTGACGTACTTTTTTACCGACGCCTCGGACTCACGATGGGCTATCTGACCAGTATTCATACCTAAATAATGTATATTCGAGCTGATTTCCTCTATTCTGTTTATTTCAATATACAGTACACTACTGTATAAACATTTAAAAATATACCAGAAATATTATAAATGGTGCAAAGGTGACATTAAAACAATATCAAAGATGGTTGACACAAACTCACTACCATTATAGTACTATGCTCCTCACTTAGCGACGAATTCGTTTAACGACGTGGTCTTAGGAACAGAACTCCGTCGTTTAGTGAGGAGAGGCTGTATATGTAAACCAGATTATTCCCCCCCCCTTTCCTCATTCCATAGGTGTTGTATGACTCTTACTGGTTTTGAACTTGCCATGAACATATATTGTAAAGCTCACCTGTTAGCTATGACACTTGGGAAATAACAAACTTGATTCAAGTCAACTTTCTTTTCAGATTCTAATATAAACTCTTGCTCTTTGCTGTATGCCCGGATAGTGGAGGCCCCTGTCAAAAAACAAAAGATTAATACCTTAAGTTTTTTGTGGGAGATATAATTTTAATTATTACAGTAGGACTGCTTCCCACTTTTCAGATATAACAAATATGAGTGTCTTATCACATTATTACCCTTGCATATCTTACAAAAATCGGTTGCTTCTCAATTTTGCCTTAATAAAAATCTACTCGTTTCCATGTAAATTAAATGATACTGTACTTAAAAATGGCTTTCCATTTTTTCTCAGCAAAATCACTTTTTTTTTACATCAATATACAGTGGAACTTAGGTTTTTGTACGCCCTGGTTTTCAACGAATTCAGTTTTCAGAGACTTTTTTCGTCAAAATTTTGTCCTAGTTTTCGTTCATCACTTCGGTTTTTTGTTGGTCTGCCGTACCAAACGTGTCCGCCTGCCCACGCCCACACAAAGCATCCCATTTGTTCTCAGTCAGTCTGGCTTTGTTTCTCGTCGAGTGAGCATTACTCTACACGTTCATCCGAAACATTTTGCAATATGTAATCCATTGTTTTTTGTGCTTGTTTATTGAGTGCAACTGCTAAATAAGCCACCATGGGGCCAAAGAAAGTTCCAAGTGCAAGCCCTTTGATAAAGAAGACGAGAAACACGATAGAATTGTGTCTTTGGGAAAGTCCATGGGGTTGGATGTGAGTGGCCAGGATGTGGAAGAGTTGGTGGACAACCACAAGGAAGAGCTAACCACTGAAGAGCTGCAACACCTTCAACTGGAACAGCAACAGATCGCAGCTGAGGAAACTGCTTCAGAGGAGGAGGAAGAGAGAGGGGAGAATGTGCCTTCTTCAGTGATTAAGGACGTGTGGAAAGTGGAGTGAGTTGCAAAGTTTTGTGGAGAAATATCACCCTAACAAAGCTGTTGCAAGCCATGTCTGCAACACGTTCAATGACAATGCCTAGTCCCATTTTAGACCTGAAGTCCTTATGGAGGGGGATTCCCCTTCCAACCATAAACCTCTCCTCCTCCCTCTCCCCTCCTCATGTCTTCCATACACCAACAAGAGTCCTCAATAAAGGTAAAAGTGATATTAAATGTTCATTTATCCATTTCATTAGTCTTTATATTTATTTCTCACTGTTTTCTGTATGTAAAACTAGTTATTCTCTTTCCTGAGAACACTCACTTTAAAGCATGTAAACCATTGTGATAACAGCCAGACTAAGTGGGTGCCAATGTTGCAGTTTGCACCTGCATCACCCTTGATCAAGTTGCACTGCCTCTTGCTAAGCAACAACTGTATAACACTGTTTATTGGCTTTTTTTCTTTTTCTGGCAACAAACTTCTCAGCCGAACTTGAGTACTGGAGGTGGGAAATACAGTGCCTGCACTCTGAAGGAGGAGTGGGGATGTTGGGGTATGGAGGGTGATGCTGACACCCTTCTAGCAAGACAGTGATTGAATGAGTGACAGTGAAAGTATTTTCTTGTTGGGTCACCCTACCTGGGTGTGAAACCGCAGGAGTGTTAAAAAAAAACCTCTTCTCTGTCATCTGTATCTCAACAAAGATATTCATACCTTTACTATGAAATGCAAAAATCTGCAAATATGATAACTGTGACATACTAGTTAACAATTTTTGAGGATTTCTACTCTCAAATCCTGGCCTGAGGCCAGACAGCCTTATCAGCCAAGCTATTGCTGCCTGCAGCCTGCTGGTCTAAATAGCCATCAAAAATGGTCAGATCTGGATTAACTTGTTTTATTCACAAAGCTAATTATCAATTTCATACTATATTATCAACTTGCTACTAACGTGATCAATTCAGTCATTTTTTTTTCAACAAGTCGGCCATCTCCCACCGAGGCAGGGTGACTCAAAAAGAAAGAAAATCCCCAAAAAGAAAATACTTTCATCATCATTCAACACTTTCACCTCACTCATACATAATCACTGTCTTTGCAGAGGCGCTCAGATACGACAGCTTAGAATAGTCCCTCCCAACTGTCACTATCCCAGACCCCTCCTTTATAGTGCAGGCATTGTACTTCCCATTTCCAGGACTCAAGTCATATTATAGAAATTATCAGCACAAAGCAAGCAAAATCACTTAAAGTAAATTACAATATTCATATGCCGCAAAATATATCCTAACTTTGCTATAAATCAATGGCTATAAGTCACTGCAAATTTAAAAGAAAAGAGAAATACAGTGGACCCCCGGTGTTCGTGATGCTCCAAACTCGAACAATTATGTAAGTGTATTTTTGTAAGTGCTTTTGTAAGTGTATTTTTGGGGGTCTAAAAGGACTAAGCTAATTTACATTATTCCTAATGGGAACAAATTCGTTTGGTAATGGCACTTGAACAGCATTCTGGAATGAATTAATCACGAACACCGGGGGTCCATTGTATTCCAAACATTTATGCAGAAAGAGATACAGTAGTGTGTTCTTAGTCAGGTGAGCACTCTATGGGCTGAGTGGCCAACCTCTTGGAGAAAACACACCCCTAGTTCATTAGGTCACTATTAAATTGATCTAGCATCAGGGGGCAGGCTGATCTAGCACTTATTGTAGGTACTGATCAAGTTTCTACTTGAAAACGTCTACCTTGGTTCCAGCCATATTTCTTATATCTGCTAGCAGATATAAGAAATGGACACTGGAACAATGTTCTCTAATTGCACCTATATCACTCCTACTTTTCAGTTTTATAGATTAGAAACTGAGCCAAATCATTTATTGCAAACTTGAGAACAATCAGGTTTACTTTATTGTAAAAAAAACAGACTTAAGTGGCCCAGAACCTGTGATATGATGACATAACTATTAGGTAAAACCCACATGTAGTGGGGTGTGGGGGTCACATCTGCAGTAGAACACCATCTCCTACTTTCATAGTGTTTTCTTGTTGTACACCTGTTGAAGGTTCTGAGGGTTATTGCCCCCATGACCATATCCCAGACCAGACTTCCTCATTGATGGCTTGACCAATCAGGCTGTGTGTGCTAGCAGAGTTAAGTACAAAGTAGGCTTCTTTAGTGTTAGTTAGATAAATGTCTACATATGGTATGGTTATAGAGGGTTGTGAGAGTATAACAGTACAAAATATTTTATTTTCTATGTTCATTTTTCCTCAAAATAAAAACTTCCGTACATAGAAACAGAAAAAGCAATTTAAATGCTCAATATTACTCAGGGTATGCAATGCATTTCAATATTTAAAATACAGTGGACCCCCGGCTAACGAACACCCCGGAAATCGTACAATTATGTAAGTATAATATTGTAAGTGCTTGTGGAAATGTATTTTTGAGGGTCTGAAATAGACTAACCTACGTGACATTATTTCTTAAGGAAGTAAATTCGTTCGATAATGGCACTTTAGCAGGTTTCTGGAATGAATTTTGTTCATTAACCGGGGGTCCACTGTATACTAAAGTAAAAAATGCTAAGTGTGACAACATTCTTACCTTGTATGCTCTCCTGGAAATGAGAGTAGATGGGAGAACGCGAAACAGACTCAATGCGCTTAAGCTGTCTCGATGTGGTCACATACAAAACCTGAAAGTAAAAATATAATTTTTATATTACAGTATACGTATTACACTATTACTGTATCAACTTATTAAAGACAACTCAAAAGATAATCAGAATAATGAAAAAATTTCTGAGTACAGTAATTTGTTAGTGGCTGAGATACATATCTTTGAGCAAAGTTGGGAAAGAGATATATTCAAGACCATAATAGTCAGCAGATGGGTCTATGAAGGATGAGATGAATCATAGAATTGATGAGGGAAAAAGGGTGAGTGGAGCACTTTTAGAGTCTATGGAGACAAAGAACTTTGTCCATGGAAGTAAAGACTGGAATGTATGAGAGTATAGTTATACCAACACTCTTATATGGGTGTGAAGCATGGGTGATGAATGTTGCAATGAGGAGAAGGCTGGAGGCAGTGGAGATGTCATGTCTGAGGTCAATGTGTGGTGTGAATATAATGCAGAGAATTCGGAGTTTGGAAATTAGGAGGAGGTGCGGGATTACCAAAACTATTATCCAGAGAGCTGAGGAGGGGTTGTTGAGGTGGTTCGGACATGTAGAGAGAATGGAACGAGACAGAATGACTTCGAGAGTGTATAAATCTGTAGTGGAGGGAAGGCGGGGTAGGGGTTGGCCTAGGAAAGGTTGGAGGGAGGGGGTAAAGGAGGTTTTGTGTGCGAGGGGCTTGGACTTCCAGCAAGCACGTGTGAGCGTATTTGATAGGAGTGAATGGAGACAAATGGTTTTTAATACTTGATGTGCTGTTGGAGTGTGAGCAAAGTAACATTTATGAAGGGATTCAGGGAAACCGGCAGGCCAGACTTGAGTCCTGGAGATGGGAAGTACAGTGTCTGCACTCTGAAGGAGGGGTGTTAATGTTGCAGTTTTATAACTGTAGTGTAAAGCACCCTCTGCAAGACAGTGATGGAGTGAATGATGATGAAAGTTTTCCGGGCCACCCTGCCTTGGTGGAATCGCCGATGTGTTAATAAAAAAAAAATAGTCTCATCATACATTCGATATTTTAATAAGAAAAGATATTCTTAAAAAGAAAACATTACCAAAAAGAGACTAAAAAAATATATATATATATATATATATATATATATATATATATATATATATATATATATATATATATACACAGTGGTACTCGGGTTACGATGGTCCCCAAAATCGCCCTTTTATGTAAGTTTATTTTTTAAATGCTTTTGTAAGTATATTTTTGGGGGTGTAAAAGGACTAGTCTATTTTACATTATTCCTTATGGGGATAAATTCGTTTGGTAATGGCACTTGAACAGCATTCTCGAACGAAAAAATATCGTAACTCGAGGTACCACTGTATTTTTTTTCAACAAGTCGGCCGTCTCCCACCAAGGCAGGGTGACCCAAAAAGAAAGAAAATCCCCAAAAAACAAAATACTTTCATCATAATTCAACACTTTCACCACACTCATACATAATCACTGTCTTTGCAGAGGCGCTCAGATACGACAGCTGAGAATAGTCCCTCCCAGCTGTCACTATCCCAGACCCCTCCTTTAAAGTAAAGGCATTGTACTTCCCATTTCCAGGACTCAAGTCCAACTAAATCAATTAACTGGTTTCCCTGAATCCCTTCACAAAATGTTACCCTGCTCACACTCCAACAGGTCGTCAGGTCCCAAAAACCATTCGTCTCCATTCACTCCTATCTAACACGCTCACACATGCTTGCTGGAAGTCCAAGCCCCTCGCCCACAAAACCTCCTTTACCCCCTCCCTCCAACCTTTTCTAGGACGACCCCTACCCCACCTTCCTTCCCCTACAGATTTATACGCTCTCCAAGTCATTCTACTTTGATCCATTCTCTCTAAATGACCAAACCACCTAAACAACCCCTCTTCAGCCTTCTGACAAATACTTTTAGTAACTCCACACATTCTCCTAATTTCCACATTCCGAATTTTCTGCATAATATTTACACCACACATTGCCCTTAGACAGGACATCTCCACTGCCTCCAGCCTTCTCCTCGCTGCAGCATTTGCAACCCATGCTTCACACCCATATAAGTGTGTTGGTACCACTATGCTTTCGTACATTCCCTTCTTTGCCTCCATGGATAAAGTTTTTTGTCTCCACAGATACCGCAATGCACCACTCACCTTTTTTCCTTCATCAATTCTATGGTTAACCTCATCCTTCATAAACCCATCCGCTGACACGTCAACTCCCAAATATCTGAAAACATTTACTTCTACCATAATCCCTCTCTCCAATGTGATATCCAATTTTTCTTTATTTAAATCGTTTGATACCCTCATCACCTTACTCTTATCTATGTTCACTTTCAACTTTCTACCTTTATACACCCTCCCAAACTCGTCCACTAACCTTTGCAACTTTTCTTTAGAATCTCCCATAAGCACAGTATCATCAGCAAAAAGTAAGTGTCAACTCCCATTTTGCATTTAATTCCCTATAATTTAATCCCACCCCTCTCCCCAACACCCTAGCATTTACTTCTTTTACAACCCCATCTATAAATATATTAAACAACCATGGTGACATTACACATCCCTGTCTAAGACCTACTTTTACCAGGAAGTAATCTCCCTCTCTCCTACACACCCTAATCTGAGCCTTACTATCCTCATAAAAACTCTTTACAGCCTTCAGTAACTTACTACCTATTCCATACACTTGCAACATTTGCCACATTGCTCCCCTATCCACTCTATCATATTGAACATTAAATGTTTAACATTTGAAACTCATTTTTAAAATAATTTAACGTCAAATTATATTTTTTATTAACACATCGGCAGTTTCCCACCAAGGTAGGGTGGACCGAAAAAGAAAAACTTTCACCATCATTCACTCCATCACTGTCTTGGCAGAGGCATGCTTACACTACAGTTATAAAACTGCAACATTAACACCCCCTCCTTCAGAGTACAGGCACTGTATGTAATTCCCATCTCCAGGACTCAAGACGGGCCTGCTGATTTCCCTGACTCCCTTTCATAAATATTACCCTGCTTACACTCCAACAGCACATCAAGTCCTAAAAACCATTTATCTCCATTCGCTCCTATCTAACATACTCACGCATGCTTGCTGGAAGTCCAAGCCCCTCGCACACAAAACCTCCTTTACCCCTTCCCTCCAAACTTTCCTAGGCCGACCTCTGCCCTGCCTTCCCTCCACTACAGATTTATACACTCTTGAAGTCATTCTATTTTGTTCCATCCTCCCTACATGTCCGAACCACCTCAACAACCCCTCCTCAGGCCTCTGGATAGTTTTGGTAATCCCGCATCTCCTCCTAATTTCCAAACTACAAATTCTCTGTATTATATTCACACCACACATTGCCCTCAGACAAGAAATTTCCACCGCCTCCAGCCTTCTCCTTGTTGCAACATTCACCACCCATGCTTCACACCCATATAAGAGCACTGGTATAACTATACTCTCATACATTCTCCTCTTTGCTTCCATGGACAAAGTTCTTTGTCTCCACAGACGCCTCAGTGCACCACTCTCCTTTTTCCCTTGTCAATTCTATGATTCACCTCGTCTTTCATAGACCTATCTGCTGACACGTCCACTCCTAAATATCTGAATATATTCAATTCCTCCATACTCTCTCCCTCCAACCTGATATCCAATCTTTTGCTACCTAATTTTTTTTATCCTCATCACCTTACTCTTTCCTATATTCACTTTTAATTTTCTTCTTTTACATACCTTACCAAACTCATCCACCAACCTCTGCAACTTCTCTTCAGAATCTCCTAAAAGCACAGTGTCATCAGCAAAGAGCAACTGTGACAACTTCCACTTTGTGTTAGATTCTTTATCTTTTAACCCCAAACCTCTTGCCAACACTCGAGCATTCACTTCTCTTACAACCCCATCTATAAATATATTAAATAACCATGGTGACATCACACATCCTTGTCTAAGGCCTATTTTACTGGGAAATAATCTCCCTCTCTCCTACATACTCTTACCTGAGCCTCACTATCCTCGTAAAAACTTTTCACTGCTTTCAATAACCTACCTCCTATTCCATACATTTGCAACATCTGCCACATTGTTTCCCTATCCAACCTGTCACATGCCTTTACCAAATCCATAAATGCCACAAAAACCTCTACACACCCTCTACCCTTCCTAAAGCCTCCTTGTTCATCTGCTATCCTACTCTTAATTCTTTCAATAATAACTCTACCATACACTTTACCAGGTATACTCAACAGACTTATTTCCCTATAATTTTTGCATTCTCTTTTGTCCCCTTTGCCTTTATACAAAGGAACTATGCATGCTCTCTGCCAATCTCCAGGTACCTTACCCTCTTCCATACATTTATTAACCCGTTAACGGTCCACACATATATATACATTAATACTGCTACTGCCCCAAACGTATATTTATGTTTTATTTTTCCTGCCTCCAAATTTGGCATGATTGGCCTGAGATGCCTGGTCAGCATAAAATTGGTCTTAGCCCTTGGTGTGCGCTGCATTAAAAAAATCTGGGACCACTTAGTACGTTGTGGGAGCATCAATTCAATTAAGCGCCAGCTAGAGCAAACAGCACGGCAAACACATGGGATTCACTGATGTCATGTAGTATTAACTCTCCCATTTTAAGTGGAAAGTGATGTTGACCCCGAGTTTAGTGGCTCTGGGGTGGATATGGCCATAAGTGGTTGAGGAAATATCAAAAACCTTGATAATAACCCATGTGCAACATTCTTTTAGAATGTCTTGCAACCTATGCCTGTCTATCTGTCTGTCTATCTCTGTCTCACAGGTACACAAATACAATTATACATAGTGTAAATTTCCTAGGATAACCCAAAAAATCCAGACAAAGTGCTTCTAGATATAATGTGTAAACATGACTGGCAAATATGTATTTACACTTGCTCAGGAACCAGACGTGTTGGTTCAGGAGTGGGTCTCTGAGACGGGAGAGCTAGTTGCTAGATGGACAGACAGATAGACAGAGAGCTTGACAGACAGGCAGATAGACAAGAGAGCTTGACAGATAAAGAGCTTGAGAGACAGAGCTTGAGAGACAGAGCTTGAGAGACAGAGAGCTTGAGAGACAGAGAGCTTGAGAGACAGAGAGCTTGAGAGACAGAGAGCTTGAGAGACAGAGAGCTTGAGAGACAGAGAGCTTGAGAGACAGAGAGCTTGACAGACAGATAGAGTTTGACAGACAGACATATAGAGAGCTTGGCAGACAGACAGATAGACAGAGCTTGAAAGACACAGATAGATAGAGTTTGACAGACATATATGGTTGTGTAACAGTGAAAACAGAGGGGGATGCTCGCTCATCAAATGTCACCCCTTATCTTATCTTACCACTGCACCCTCGCGTACACTCACCAATTATCTTATCTTATCACTGTCAGCAGTGGACTGACTTGTTTTACATCATGCTTCAAGGGAACTTATTATTCTTATTTTCATTATTCTTATTCCTATTATTATTATATACTCCCATGTATCCAAAACATTGCTGGAACCTATAAATACTTTGTATATATTCCTAGACATTAGTAAATGACCAAAGCAGGTGTAAATGTCCACCTGTCAATGTGTTTGTGACAATTTGAGTACAATTTCAGTACCTAATATTAGTCTTAGAACAAAGAACTACTATAAATTGTAATTATCAGAACATAAAAATTAAATAAAATAATATAAAAACGAGAAAAAAAGGTATATCGGCAACACTTCTGCAAGCGGCAGGACTATGTTGCCGTAAGGTGAGCATTCAGTGCCAACTTCTCGGTCTCATATTTCGGTAAGTACTGAGCCTAAATTTTTTTTATGCTATTACACTTAGAAAAATGTGCTCTTTATTCCAAAATATTTGGGGCACTGGGGTAGTAAACGTATACAGTGGTCCCCCGAGTTACGTACACCCCGGAAATCGTACAATTATGCAAGTATAATATTGTAAGTGCTTGTGTAAGTGTATTTTTGGGGGTATGAAATAGACTAACCTACGTGACATTTTTTCCTTAAGGGAGTAAATTCGTGCGGTAATGGCGCTTGAGCAGGCTTCTGGAGTGAAGTTTTTACGATACTCGGGGGACCACTGTACAGTGGTCCCTCGGTTTTCGCCGAAAATTCGTTCCAGAATGCTGCTCAAGTGCCATTACCGAACGAATTTACTTCCTTAAGAAATAATGTCACGTAGGTTAGTCTATTTCAGACCCCCAAAAATACACTTGTAACAGCACTTACGAAAATACACTTACATAAATGTTCGAGTTTGGAGATGCACGAAAACCAAGGGACCACTGTATATACGTTTGGACCATTTACGGGTTAAATAAAAGCACCAACCACTCCAAAACTATATCCCCACCTGCTTTTAACATTTCTGTCTTTATCCCATCAATCCCAGCTGCTTTACCTCCTTTCATTCTACCCACTGCCTCATGAACTTCCCCCACACTCACAACTTGCTTCTCCTCAATCCTACAAGATGTTATTCCTCCTTGCCCTATACACGAAATCACAGCTTCCCTATCTTCATCAACGTTTAACAATTCCTCAAAATATTCCCTCCATCTTCCTGATACCTCTAACTCTCCATTTAATAACTCTTCTCTCCTATTTTTAACAATCAAATCCATTTGTTCCCGAGGCTTCCTCAACTTATTAATCTCACTCAAAAACTTTTTCTTATTTTCAACAAAATTTGTTGATAACATCTCACCCACTCTCTCATTTGCTCTCTTTTTACATTGCTTCACCACTCTCTTAACTTCTCTTTTCCTTTCCATATACTCCTCCCTCCTTGCATCACTTCTACTTTGTAAAAACCTCTCATATGCTAACTTTTTCTCTCTTACTCTCTTTACATCATTCCACCAATCGCTCTTCTTCCCTCCTGCACCCACTTTCCTGTAACCAAAAACTTCTGATTAATGTCAAATATTAATTAGTATTCATCAGTACTCCTGAGACAATGAACATAAATATTTAAACAAATTATAATGACTTATGCAGTAGCCTACTAACCAATATACAACAGCAGTGAATTTACTTACAAATTTATATGCAACCAACAAGAAAATTTAAATAGAAGCAGGAAGTCCAATACATAAGCATTCTTACCTGCACCAGGTAGTAGATTATTATGGTTGGCACCATAACCACAACAAAGATGGGAGTAGAGTAAATTATTGCCAAGAACGTCGACACCACCTGAAAACAGTAACAGAAATAAAAACAAAATTATATGATAATTTTTTTTTTTTTACACTTTTTTTTTTTATAAGATGGAATGTGTGTTCTATGTACCATGGACAATACTCACGTTTTATGTGTAGGAGTGTAGCTGAGAAAATGTGCTGAAATATTAAAGTGATGGTGAATGTGTTACCTTCTTCAGGTCATTCTACCTTGATGAGAAATGACTAATGTAGCAAAAAATGTAATGATGGTATTGAGACAGTTTCTTCAAAGGAAATCAGTATAATGCATGTCATAGAATGCCAAATTTTGTTTCAAAATTTAACTGACTTACTCAGTAAGTGATTGTTTAATGTATCTCACACTCTTTCCTGCAAAACATTAAAAAAAAAAAAATCTTTCTTTTCCAAGGTCAGGTGACCACTAGTGCAAGTGTGGTTTACAGTATTTGAAAATATTACATGTCAAAAGAATCTCAGAAGTGAAAATTTAAAATAAATTATACAGAATAAAGAGATACTGTTTTGCGTATATGTAGTGGAACCTCTTTCTTTACAGCTTTAAAAATTACAAAATTTTTCTTTGATGCAAGCTTCTAAGGAGCATGCCTTTGGGATAGCAAGGCAACCAGTTTTATTTATTGATAAAAATAAGCACACATAATATCATGGAATTTTTATAAAATACACAAACGTTATCAAACTTTTTCAAAATTTTTAATGAAACATGAACAGTTTAGGTAAAACAAGGTACACTGTGACTGTGCTGTTTACCTCTCTACAGCACAAACCTCCATTTTTTGATGAACCTGCAAAATTTTTGGTATCTCCTTGGGTGAAAAAAAAGGGAAGTCACAAGTGATGTAGCAAATCAATCAGTTGGGAAATGTTAGAATCAGGGTAAAGCACCCACAGGGGTCATACAGTGCATGGGGAATGGGAGGTAATTAGGTTCAATCCAAGGAAGGGAAAGATAGGTCCACTTCCTAGGATCAAGAGCCCCTCAATAATATCAAGGCACCTCTTTGAGGGGTAAGATATTGTAGTTAGCATTCAATATGTAACCCATGAACATCACTACTTTGCTATTTTTTGAGTGTCTATGATTTCCTATTTTGTAACCCATTGGTAGAAACTGAACAGATTCCACTCATGGTGCCCCAATTTTTGAACAGTTTCGTTATAATGATGAGAAAAAAATTAAATGAATACAGTGGACCCCCGGTTAACGAAAAAAATTCATTTCAGAAGCCTGCTCAAGTGCCATTACCAAACGAATTTACTTCCTTAAGAAATAATGTCATGTAGGTTAGTCTATTTCAGACCCCCAAAAATACACTTCCACAAGCACTTACAATATTATACTTACATAATTACACGATTTCCGGGGTGTTCGTTAACCGGGGGTCCACTGTACAATGAATACAAATTATTGTAAAATGAAAATTTGTAAGTTTATGATAATCATACAAATACACAACAATAAACGATGCGGTACAAAAGTGCTCAGCAAGCCCGCCATATTTGTTGTTTGTTTTTGAACTGCCTAGTGGTAGGAGGTGCTTCCTACAATTTTCGCTTTGCAAATATTTACAGTATTCCTTGATTTAACCCTGTTGCAGTGAGTGCTGAAGGTGTACTGTGTACCCCTGATGTCTGTGGCCACAAAAAACAGAGAAAAAGTGTGACATTAGAAACAAAACTAGAAGTTTTAAAGAGGTTTGATGATGGACAATGAGGTGTGGATATTGGAAGAGCTCCTGGTTTCGTTATACATGTCGTTTCACTTAAAGTTGCAGTTTCCAAGAATCCATCAACGACGTTAAGTGAGAACTTGCTGTATAGTTTACCATATAATTTAAGCTTCCAGAGGCTGCAGCACACACTAACTCCTAAATTCCTTTCCAATGTTCCACGACTCAAAAAAAATTTTTTCTATTATTTTTTCAGTCCTAGTAATTTCTTGGTTTACAGCTGTGGTCTCCTGCTCTAAAGTTAATGGTGCTAAGGAATCTTTTCCTTTATTTTTTTATATCATGTGTGTTTCCCATGTCTCCTCTTTTCTAACTATAAAACAATGAGAGTATTATTAGTTTTCACTTGCTCATCATAATTTACATTTCTTAGCTGAAGCCTTTTTTTTTTTTTAAATGCCAATGGATGACCTATCTTAATTTTTATAAGGTGCAGACACTACATTATCCTTCCACATCCCAATTTTGATCTAAAATATGTTGCAAGTGGCTTTGTTAGTATTTTACCATACATGATTCCAACTTACATGATTCCAACAGCAACTGCAACTATTACACAGCAGATCAAGCAAAGACATTACTCAGAGCCAACAATAACATAACTATCTTCAATTACAATGTTAGATCTTTGAGCAAACATTATGATGACCTTACAGCACTACTCCAATCCCTCCAGACCAATATGTCAATCATCACACTCACTGAGACCTGGCTAAAGCCTGATACTACAGATGTCTATGCCATCCCAGGTTACACAGCCATTCACAACTGTAGGACAGATCAGCGAGGGGGTGGAATAGCTATATATTACTCAGATCAACTTGAATGTATCAATAACTCTTGCATAAGGAATGAGTATGGAGAATATATTATAGCTAAATTCAAATCAAAAGACCTGCAAAAAACCCTCACAGTGATAAACATCTACAGATTACCACAGTCAAACATTCACCATTTTAGTGAAAAACTAGGTAACCTGATAACTGATGCACACATGAACAAAGACCATTTGCTGCTCACAGGAGATTTCAATATAAATCTCCTACATGACCAGGAGCCACAAGTAACAGAATTCACAAACACTATGAGCAACTGCTTGTTACTACCAACAATATCAAAACCTACAAGAATCTCCGAGACTAGTACCTCATTACTAGACCACATCTGGACTAATACTATATCCCCTCTAAAATCAGGCATAATCACAGACAACACCACAGACCACTATCCGACCTTTCTCATAACTAACCTTGGTAAATTGCCCCTAGATATTACAAAAGTTACTTTCAGACTACATAACGAGTCAGCTGTAAATAACTTTATAACAGCTATGATTAACACTGACTGGCATAATGAGTTAGAAACATATACAGATACTAATGAATGCATCAAGAATTTCCTTAACAAAACCCACCACCTCTATAACAAATATTGCCCGAAAAAAACTAAACAGATCACAGCTAAGAGACTTAACATTCCCTGGCTAACACCCAGCATCCTTAAATCCATTAACAAAAGGCACCAATATGAAAAACAATACAGAAGGGGTCTAATAACCAGAGAACAATCCAAACGCTACTCATCAATCCTTACCAGCCTGATAAGAAGATCAAAAAAATTGTATTATGAGAACAGACTCCAGAACATAAAAGGTGATATGAAAAAGACCTGGAAGACCCTATCTGCAATTCTAGGAAATAATAAGATAGCGAAAAACAACACCATCAAATTATCAAAAGCAGATGAACCACTACTCTCACCTACTGAGACAGCAAACAGACTTAATGTTTTCTTCTCCACCATAGGAAAGAATCTAGCGAGTAAAATCCCAAGCTCAAACACCCGTCCAACAGACTACCTCACAAACACCTACCCTAATACGCTATTCCTAGCTCCTACCAACCCAATTGAAGTCTCGCTCATAATCAACACCCTTAAAAACAAGGCAGGAGACATAAACAGCTTACCAACTTTTATGTACAAAAAAGCTTCACAGGTACTGTCACCAATTATAGCAACACTATTCACTAAATCCATTGAAGCCTCTACCTTTCCATCAATTCTCAAAATAGCTAGGGTCACCCCGATCCACAAAGGAGGTGATCAAACAGACCTGAATAATTATAGACCAATTTCTAATTTACCATTGCTTTCTAAAATCTTCGAAAAATTAATTCATAGACAAATCTATTCCTACCTCGTCTCACACAATGTACTCAACCCCTGTCAATTTGGATTCAGGACAAACAAGAGCACAAACGATGCTATTATGCACATGTTGGAGTTAATATATACCGCACTTGAGAAGAAAGAAGTCCCACTGGGAATCTTCATTGATCTACGCAAAGCTTTTGATACAGTCGACCATGATTTACTGCTCACAAAATTACCACATTATGGTATACGGGGGCACCCACTCAACTACCTAAAGTCATACCTCACCAACAGAAGCCAATACGTGTACACAAATGGAGCGAACTCTTCCACACAACAAATTACAGTCGGAGTCCCTCAAGGAAGTGTTCTGGGGCCACTCCTATTCCTCATTTACATAAATGACCTACCGAATGCATCACAACTACTCAAACCCATTTTATTTGCAGATGACACAACATATGTCTTCTCTCACCCAAATCCAGTTATACTGGCCAACACTGTTAATGCCGAATTACAGAAAATATCAACACGAATGACGACTAATAAGCTTACTCTCAATACTGACAAGACCTACTTCATACAGTTTGGAAGCAAAGCCACAAATGTTCCACTTAACATAAAGCTCAATGGCACATCCATCACAAGACTCACAGAGGGAAAATTCCTAGGAATCCACCTTGACAGTAGCCTTAAATTCCAAACACACATACAACAAATTTCCAAGAAAATCTCGAAGACAGTAGGCATATTATCAAAGATACGCTATTATGTACCACAATCAGCTCTCCTTGCACTATATCATTCACTTATCTACCCGTATCTCACCTATGGAATCTGTGCATGGGGATCAACAACATTAAATCACCTTAGACCACTCATAACACAACAAAAGGCCGCAGTCAGAATGATAACAAATTCCCACTCTAGACAGCATACTCCACCAATATTCAAAAGTCTAAAACTACTCACCGTAAAGAACATTCATACTTACTCTTGTGCCTACTACATATATAAAACTTTACACTCTAATATAAACCCTCCGCTCAAAATTCTCCTCACCAACTTTAATAGGACCCATGACCACAACACAAGACACAGATCACTTTTTGATATACCCTGTGTTCATATCAACCTATGTAAAAATTCTATGCACATAAAGGGCCCCAGAATCTGGAATTCATTACCAGTAAATATTAAGATAATCTTGTCTGAAAATCAATTTAAGACTCAACTCAAAAACCACCTACTCACCCAAAACTAAATGATCATACTATAAACTACTTTGAAAATGCTCATTATTACTTTCCTATATGATAATCTCAATTTTAATAATATGTTACTATTATGTTACCCCCTACTCAATCAAAACTAAATACTCATATTATAAGTTAATGTCAAAAATGCTCAATGTTATTTTCCTTACGATAATCTCAATTCCATATTACCATTCGAGAATCTAAACACCTGTAACAATCTAATATCATCATATAATAATTTAAACAGTACAATTTCATCATATTGTAATTTTTAAAACAATTTTTAACTAGAATAAACTCAATAAATTTCTCTAATATTAAGTACATAGTCTTTAAGTTACTAGATTAAGCTGCCCCTAATGCCTTGGCATGTCAGTGGCTCTCCTTGCACTCAATTTACATTGTAATCACCAATACCTATGTAAGCTGCAATCTGCAAAGAAATAAAATTTACTTTACTTTACTAGAGTTTGCCAGTGTAGTGTCATTTCATAATGGTTGTGTCTGATTACTTCTAGATCCCTCCTTGTCCAATATTTTGAATATTTTATCATACAATTTATATTCTTCATGAAGCTTGTGATCACTTTCTCCCATTTTCATTACACCCTGTAAATGCAGTTCCTCTCATTTTCATTACACCCTGTAAATGCAGTTCCTTCATCCATATGTAATGTCATTTGTTCAATTTATACAAGTCATCTGGTAGAGATTTGTAGTCCTTTATTACTGATTTTGCAAGCATCATGGAATCTTTAGTGCAACATAAGTGATGAATATGGTAAATCTGCTTATAGCAGAAAGTGAGAGTTGAAATTAAGCAAAAAGTTATAATTATTAGTTTAGCCAGTGTGGAGAAAACCCCATCTGCTGGGAGACCTTATAGTATTAATGAATCCATTAAGTGTTACATTAGGGAAAAATGAGAAGACTAAAGAAAGAATGACAGTCATTGTAAACATACCAAAAGGACTGTGTGTCAATTGAGGACATACGTCATAATCTCACTTTGAGCTGCTCGGTCATATGTACACAACTAAAACAGTTGTATGATTGTTTTACAAACAAGTGGTGAAACTGGTAATAAGTGTACATGTAATAGTTATACCAAGTAGGTTGGTATGAGAATTTTAAGATAAGGAACAAGCTATACAATGTTTAAGTCACTGGAGTGTAGGTATGTGTAAATGATCGGGCATGGAGTCATTCTCAACTCAAAGTGATCACATATGATAGAAGATATGGGTCACAGGTAGTCTTTAATGATGAAAGTGTCCTCTTCAGGAAGATGATGCCTAATGACACAAATTTCTTCAAAGCTGATTTAAAGAGCAAAAAACAGGTTGACCCTCCTCATGCAAACACCTTGGATGGCTGTGTGAAGAAGTTCAAGTTGCTCTATCAAACCTCAAGTGACTGTGTGATGAAGCCAATGCTGCTTTACCAAGCCTCGAGTGTGTGATGAGGCCAACGCTGCTCTACTGTTCCCAACAAAAAATCTTAATTGACTGGTTTCAAAACTGCATTATTCTTGTAGTCAAGAAATATTTTAACTACATGAAGATACTATGAAAAGTCTCCCTCTTCACAGGCAATGCTTCCACCTACAAGAGGACCTTGCACACTGGAACCCAAATGCCAGGGTGGAGTTCCTGCCTTTAACCACATCTTCCTTTCTATATCATGTAGACCAAGACATGAGCACTGCATTCAAAAGATGATACTGGTATTAACCCTTTCAGGGTCCAAGGGGGGTCTCCGAAACTCGTTCTCAGGGTCCATGAATTTAAAAAAAAAAAAAAAAAAAAAAAAAAAAAATTCTTATGAAATGATAGTTTTTTTTCTAAATCTAATAGGCTAAAAAATACATTTTTGCAATCAATACTTACCGAGATATAGAGGATGAAGTTGACCAAAATGGAACCGCTTACGGCAACATCGCCGACTGCCTGTCACCCGGTAATAGTTTATTTATTTTTTTATACTTTTTTTCTTTTATTTTTTAACATTTTATTTTGTCAAGTAACTTTTATGTCCTGTGAGACTAATATAAACCATATTTTGTATATATACACTTCTTGTATACTACACAATAACTGCTGGCTGACTGGCTGACCAGCTGGCTGGCTGGTGGCTAGCTGACCAGCTGGCTGGCTGGCTGAACAGCTGGTTGGATGGATGGCCAGCCGACTGGCTGGCTTGTTGGCTGACCAGCTAGCAGGCTAGCTAACCAGTTGGCTGGCTGGCTGGCTAACTGACCAGTTGGCTGGCTGGCTGACCAGTTGGCTGGCTGGCTGGCTAACTGACCAGTTGGCTGGCTGGCTGACCAGTTGGCTGGCTGGCTGGCTAGCTGACCAGTTGGCTGTCTGGCTGGCTAGCTGACCAGTTGGCTGGCTGGCTAGCTGACCAGCTGGCTACCTGACCAACTGGCTGGATTGATGGCCAGCCGACTGGCTGGCTGACCAGCTAGCAGGCTGGCTGGCTGGCTTGCTGACCAGTTGGCGGGCTGGCTGGCTAGCTGACCAGTTGGCTGGCTGGCTGGCTAGCTGACCAGCTGGCTGACTGAACAGCTGGCTGGCTGGCTGGATGAACAGCTGGTTGCATGGATGGCCAGCCGGCTGGCTTGCTGGCTGACCAGCTAGCCGGCTGGCTGACTGACTGACTGGCAGGGAAAATACAACAACAACAATAATAATAATAATAATAATAATAATAATAATAATAATAATAATAATAATAAAATAATAATTATTATTATTGTTGAAGCATGGTGTGTGTCAGTCTTATCAGTAATCTAATTAGTATAACAGTGACATTGATGAGGGGTGAGGGTCCTCTTATCTTATTATTATCAGCTAAACTAATTAGTTTTGACATTTGATGTGGGTACCCTGCCTTGCCTGCCTGCCTCCTTCCCTGCCAGCCAGCCAGCCAGCCAAGGGTGACAGGTTAGCCTCCTCTTATCAGAGTGATGATATTTGACAAATGAGTGTACACTGCCTTCCCTTTATTTGTTTTCAGTTTTATCTGCCTGTCTGTTTGTCTCTCTTTCTGTCTCTCTCTGTCTCTGAGAGAGTCACTATTGAACCAACACTGCCACATCTGAGTCCTGATATATTATTTGTCAGTCTGGATTTTTTTGGATTATCCTAGGTAATTTACACTATGTATTTATCCTAGGTTATTTACACTTTGTATTTATGTGTACATGTGTTACAGAGCCAGCTAGCTAGCCAGCCAGCCTGCCTGCCTGCCAGCCTTCCCCCTATGTCTTCCCCACCCACCCAACTGTCTTCCCCACCCCCACTGTCTTCCCCACTCCACCCATTGCCTTCCCCACTCCCCCACTGTCTTCCCCACTCCCCCCAATATTTTGAATATTTTATCATACAATTTATATTCTTCATGAAGCTTGTGATCACTTTCTCCATTTTCATTACACCCTGTAAATGCAGTTCCTCTCATTTTCATTACACCCTGTAAATGCAGTTCCTTCATCCATATGTAATGTCATTTGTTCAATTTATACAAGTCATCTGGTAGAGATTTGTAGTCCTTTATTACTGATTTTGCAAGCATCATGGAATCTTTAGTGCAACATAAGTGATGAATATGGTAAATCTGCTTATAGCAGAAAGTGAGAGTTGAAATTAAGCAAAAAGTTATAATTATTAGTTTAGCCAGTGTGGAGAAAACCCCATCTGCTGGGAGACCTTATAGTATTAATGAATCCATTAAGTGTTACATTAGGGAAAAAATGAGAAGACTAAAGAAAGAATGACAGTCATTGTAAACATACCAAAGGACTGTGTGTCAATTGAGGACATACGTCATAATCTCACTTTGAGCTGCTCGGTCATATGTACACAACTAAAACAGTTGTATGATTGTTTTACAAACAAGTGGTGAAACTGGTAATAAGTGTACATGTAATAGTTATACCAAGTAGGTTGGTATGAGAATTTTAAGATAAGGAACAAGCTATACAATGTTTAAGTCACTGGAGTGTAGGTATGTGTAAATGATCGGGCATGGAGTCATTCTCAACTCAAAGTGATCACATATGATAGAAGATATGGGTCACAGGTAGTCTTTAATGATGAAAGTGTCCTCTTCAGGAAGATGATGCCTAATGACACAAATTTCTTCAAAGCTGATTTAAAGAGCAAAAACAGGTTGACCCTCCTCATGCAAACACCTTGGATGGCTGTGTGAAGAAGTTCAAGTTGCTCTATCAAACCTCAAGTGACTGTGTGATGAAGCCAATGCTGCTTTACCAAGCCTCGAGTGTGTGATGAGGCAAGCTGCTCTACTGTTCCCAACAAAAATCTTAATTGACTGGTTTCAAAACTGCATTATTCTTGTAGTCAAGAAATATTTTAACTACATGAAGATACTATGAAAAGTCTCCCTCTTCCCGGCAATGCTTCCACCTACAAGAGGACCTTGCACACTGGAACCCAAATGCCAGGGTGGAGTTCCTGCCTTTAACCACATCTTCCTTTCTATATCATGTAGACCAAGACATGAGCACTGCATTCAAAAGATGATACTGGTATTAACCCTTTCAGGGTCTAAGGGGGTCTCCGAAACTCGTTCTCAGGGTCCATGAATTTAAAAAAAAAAAAAAAAAAAAAATTCTTATGAAATGATAGTTTTTTTTCTAAATCTAATAGGCTAAAAAATACATTTTTGCAATCAATACTTACCGAGATATAGAGGACTGAAGTTGACCAAAATGGAACCGCTTACGGCAACATCGCCGACTGCCTGTCACCCGGTAATAGTTTATTTATTTTTTTATACTTTTTTTCTTTTATTTTTTAACATTTTATTTTGTCAAGTAACTTTTATGTCCTGTGAGACTAATATAAACCATATTTTGTATATATACACTTCTTGTATACTACACAATAACTGCTGGCTGACTGGCTGACCAGCTGGCTGGCTGGCTGGCTAGCTGACCAGCTGGCTGGCTGGCTGAACAGCTGGTTGGATGGATGGCCAGCCGACTGGCTGGCTTGTTGGCTGACCAGCTAGCAGGCTAGCTAACCAGTTGGCTGGCTGGCTGGCTAACTGACCAGTTGGCTGGCTGGCTGACCAGTTGGCTGGCTGGCTGGCTAACTGACCAGTTGGCTGGCTGGCTGACCAGTTGGCTGGCTGGCTGGCTAGCTGACCAGTTGGCTGTCTGGCTGGCTAGCTGACCAGTTGGCTGGCTGGCTAGCTGACCAGCTGGCTACCTGACCAACTGGCTGGATTGATGGCCAGCCGACTGGCTGGCTGACCAGCTAGCAGGCTGGCTGGCTGGCTTGCTGACCAGTTGGCGGGCTGGCTGGCTAGCTGACCAGTTGGCTGGCTGGCTGGCTAGCTGACCAGCTGGCTGACTGAACAGCTGGCTGGCTGGCTGGATGAACAGCTGGTTGCATGGATGGCCAGCCGGCTGGCTTGCTGGCTGACCAGCTAGCCGGCTGGCTGACTGACTGACTGGCAGGGAAAATACAACAACAACAATAATAATAATAATAATAATAATAATAATAATAATAATAATAATAATAATAATAAAATAATAATTATTATTATTGTTGAAGCATGGTGTGTGTCAGTCTTATCAGTAATCTAATTAGTATAACAGTGACATTGATGAGGGGTGAGGGTCCTCTTATCTTATTATTATCAAACTAAACTAATTAGTTTTGACATTTGATGTGGGTACCCTGCCTTGCCTGCCTGCCTCCTTCCCTGCCAGCCAGCCAGCCAGCCAAGGGTGACAGGTTAGCCTCCTCTTATCAGAGTGATGATATTTGACAAATGAGTGTACACTGCCTTCCCTTTATTTGTTTTCAGTTTTATCTGCCTGTCTGTTTGTCTCTCTTTCTGTCTCTCTCTGTCTCTGAGAGAGTCACTATTGAACCAACACTGCCACATCTGAGTCCTGATATATTATTTGTCAGTCTGGATTTTTTTGGATTATCCTAGGTAATTTACACTATGTATTTATCCTAGGTTATTTACACTTTGTATTTATGTGTACATGTGTTACAGAGCCAGCTAGCTAGCCAGCCAGCCTGCCTGCCTGCCAGCCTTCCCCCCCTATGTCTTCCCCACCCACCCAACTGTCTTCCCCACCCCCCACTGTCTTCCCCACTCCACCCATTGCCTTCCCCACTCCCCCACTGTCTTCCCCACTCCCCCCACTGTCTTCCCCACCCACCCCACTGTCTTCCCCACCCACCCCACTGTCTTCCCCACTCCCCACTGCCTTCCCCACTCCCCCACTGCCTTCCCTACCACTCACACTGCCGGAGTGAGGTATTCCTTACCGCATGGCTTGGTGACAAAGGCGCACTGAATTACCACTCCCACAATGCAATGCAGGTGCATAGATTTTTTTCCTACTGCGCACACTTACCACAGACTCATTCTAACACATGCAGGCTTACCAGCTCTCCCCCCCTTGATTTGAAGGCAAATTTATGCGTACTAGTACGGCAATAACCCCAGTGCGTAAGCCGTACTAGTACGTCAATAACCCTGAAAGGGTTATTGATCTAACACTCGAGGTGAGTATAGTACAAGCGAGTGCACACGCACATACACCACATCCTGCTTCGTTGTTCAAGAGAACTGTTAGGGATTTTTCTGTTATTGCAGGGTTTCCAAGAATGTAACTACTGTGAATACCAAGGCCTCATTGTACTTAGAGAAACTAGTTTTAACTACAGTAGTTTTAATTGTAGTTTTAACTACAGATTTTTCCCTAGGTGGAAATTCAAATTCCATACCTGTATATTGCAATTCTTTTGTGATAACTTTGTGCCATGCCCAATATGCTTTAGATTCTCATGTCTTGTAAGGGGGATCAATATATTATTAATCATTCAAGGCTGTCAAACATTCGAACAGATTGCGATATGGTATGTTATTTACTGTATTTCTAAGTTGCCTGGACTATATAAGGGTATGCTATCTAATCTAGACTTTGTTGGTTACACAGTTGATCAGGGGAAAACATAGGACTTTTAATACAATGTATCAGCTATTAATTTTATAATAAAGTGCAATTTCAAAGAAAGTTTACTTAACCCTTAAATGGTCCAAACGTATATATACGTTCTTACAGCTACTGCCACAAACATATATTTACGTTTTATTTTTCATGCCTCCAAATTTGGCATGATTGGCGTGAGATGCCTGGTCAGCATAGAAAGTGTCCTAACACGCGGTGTGTGCCATATTAAAAAAATCTGGGACCACTTAGTACCTTTTGGGAGCACCAGTTAAATTGAGAGCCAGCTAGAGCAAACACTGCGGCAAACACCAAGGATTCACTGATGTCATGTCATATTAACACTCCTTTTTTAAGTGGAAAGCGATGTCGGCTGGCTGGCTGGCCAGCTGGCCACCTGGCTGCCAGCAGCTGGCTTGCCAGCTGGGTACCTGATTGGCTGTCTCTGTATCCGTCTGTCTGTCTGTATTTATCTGTCTCTTTGTCTCTATCTCACAGGAACACATACGTAAATACAATTATACCTAGTGTAAATTACCCAGGATAACTAAAAAAATCCAGACAAAGTGTTATACTGTGCTTTGGATCTGCGTAATACCATTTGGTTCATGAGCTACTCTCTGAGACAAGCAGATAGAAAGGAGACGACACACAGACAGACAGAAAGACACACACACAGACAGACAGAAAGACACACACACAGACAGACAGAAAGACACACACACACAGACAGACAGAAAGACACACACACAGACAGACAGAAAGAGACACACACAGACAGACAGAAAGACACACACACAGACAGACAGAAAGACACACACACAGACAGACAGAAAGACACACACACAGACAGACAGAAAGACACACACACAGACAGAAAGACACACACACAGACAGACAGAAAGACACACACACAGACAGACAGACAAATTTGAGTAACAAATAAAGGGAAGCAGTGTAAGCTTCAAATGTCATCACTGTAATTACTGGACTGATAAGAAGAGATAAGACTACCCTCACCCACACCAAATGTCACCAGTCATGATTAGTGGAGATCAGATGAGATAAGGCAGTGACACATATCTTACATAATGCTTAGGGTTGAAATTTATTGTAATGATTATTACATATTATTATTATGCACTATTATTATTATTATGCACTATCATTATTATTATTATTATTATTATGCACTATCATTATTATTATTATTATTATTATGCACTATCATTATTATTATTATTATGCACTATCATTATTATTATCATTTGAGTACAATTTCAGTACCTAATATTACTGTCAGAACAGATTGGCTATGAAATCACAAGAACTACTATAAATTGTAATTATCAGAACATAAAAATTATGTAAAATAAAAAAATGAGAAAAAAAGGTATATTGGCAACGATTCTGCAAGCGGCAGGACTCCTGTTGCTGTCAGGTGAGCATCCAGTGCCAACTTCTCTACCTCATATCTCGGTAACTACTGACCCTAGATTTTATTTTTTATTCTATAACACTTAAAAAAATGTGCTCTTCATTTCTATATAAAAAAATAATTTTTTTTTCGAAATATTCGGGGCAGTAGCGGTAAGAACGTATATATACGTTTGGACCGTTTAAGGGTTAAGGGTGAATGATACAAACCACTTTTTGAAACAGGAACAAAGACTGACATGATTCATACTATAAAAAGGGCAACAGTTCAAAGTAAGTTAAAAGATGAACATACAGATATTACTTTTTACAAAGATTATTATTATTACTATAATCACAACTAAGTGCTAAACCCAAAAGGGTCATTTTACAAAAGATTCAACTTACGTCAAGAGCACAATAGACAAAATCAAGCATGATGTCTGGTAACTCAACGTCCATTCCATAAACATCCTTAGAAAACCGATTGAGGATTCGGCCAATTGGGATTGTGTCGAAGAATATTTGTGGTTGTCTCAGTACATTGTGCAGCAACTTCTGGTGAATGTATGCAGATGCCTCAACCATCTTGACCTGGCTTCTTACCTCAGCAATTATAATACCAATAGCTGAAACATGAAATAGAAAAGCCAACCATGTTCAGTATGTGTGTGTGTGTGTGTGTGTGTGTACAGTGAAACACCCAATAATCGCTGGTGTTACTGTTCGAATGTCACCGTAACGGTGAAAAATCCACCTAAGTACAGTAGAACACCCGTATCCGCAGATTCGGTTTCCGTGGTTTACCGTGACTCAAAAATAACCCTTAATTTTGATTAATAATGGCACCAAAGCACAACAGTAGTAATGGTGGTAGTTCTTCAAGTTGTGAAGTGCTTCCCATCAGTGTGTAATTTATCAATTAAATTTTATCATAGGTAAGTAAGTAAATGAAAAATGACTTATATATAGGGTTCACTACTATCCAAGGTTTTGGGTATACACAGTAGGTCTTGGAAAGTATCCCTGCGGATACAGGGGGACTACTGTACTACCGAATACCCAAACTTTTTTCTCTTAATTAAATATCAGGTACACATTACCCTACCTGGTATAATGAGGTGAAGATTAAGTAAGTTTATTCAGGTATACACAAATACATTTACATACATTATCATACATAGCAGCATATGTGTAAAGAACCTAGGATAACCCAAAAAAGTCAGACAGTGACTTATTTCCATTGGGGTCCTTTAATTTCCATTGGGGTCCTTTATTTCCATTGGGGTTCAATGGTTCTAGTTCTAGTCATGAAAACTTTTTCAAAGTGAGAAATATGATTCATGCCTGACCCTCTCCCCATTACCGTCCCATGCTCACTCACCCATTATAATAATCCATCAATACCTTCAGTGAATATTAAACTATTAATTTTTTTTTTAACATGCTGGCCATCTCCCACCCATGTATAGTGACCAGAAAAAGAAATACTTGCACCATCATTTACTCTATCACTGTTTGCCAGAAGCACATAGATACTACAGTTCAGATGCTCCTCCAAACTGCAAATATTCCCACCCCTCCTTTAGAGTGCAGGCACAGTACTTTCCACCTCCAGGACTCAAGTTCGGCTAACCAGTCTCCCTGAATTCCAACACTCCAACAGCTCGTCAAGTCCCAGAAACCATTTGCCTCCACTATTCCTACCTAACACGCTCACACACGCCTGCTGGATGTCCAAGCCCCCTGTATATTTTTCCTTAATGAAAACACCAATTCACTTGATTTGAATGAGATTTCATAAATAAACAATGTAATTATACTTCACGCTGTAATGCAAAGCATCTCGCTTTTAGGACCGTTTTGCAGTCTGTGAACAAGACCAGAAGCAAGAGGGTTTATTTAATGTGCTTGCAAAAGCAAATCTATTCACACGGGAAGAACTAAGAGCCATAAATGAAATTGAAAGAAACCCTAAGTATTTCTTTTCCTATGCAAAATCAAAGTCGAGAACAACAACCAGTATTGGGCCCCTACTTAAACCGGATGGGTCCTACACAGATGACAGCAAGGAAATGAGTGAGTTACTTAAATCCCAGTATGACTCAGTCTTTAGCGAGCCACTAACCAGACTGAAAATCGAAAACCTAAATGATTTTTTTATGAGAGTGCCACAGAACTTGACAGACGCATGCCTTTCTGACATCATCACGACGCCAAATGACTTCGAAAAGGCAATAAATGACATGCCCATGCACTCCGCTCCAGGCCCAGACTCATGGAACTCCATGTTCATCAAGAACTGCAAGAAGCCCCTATCACATGCTTTTAACATCCTATGGAGAGGGAGCATGGACACTGGGATCGTCCCACAGCTACTAAAAACAACAGACATAGCCCCGCTCCACAAAGGGGGCAGTAAAGCAATAGCAAAGAACTACAGACCAATTGCGCTAACGTCCCATATCATAAAAATCTTTGAAAGGGTTCTAAGAAGCAAGATCGCCACCCATCTTGATACCCATCAATTGCACAACCCAGGACAGCATGGGTTTAGAGCAGGCCGCTCCTGTCTGTCCCAACTACTGGACCACTACGACAAGGTCCTGGATGCTCTAGAAGATAAACAGAATGCAGATGTTATATACACAGATTTTGCAAAAGCCTTTGACAAGTGTGATCATGGTGTAATAGCACACAAAATGCGTGATAAAGGAATAACAGGAAAAGTTGGTAGATGGATCTATAATTTCCTAACACGTAGAACACAAAGAGTAGTAGTCAACAGAGTAAAGTCTGAGGCAGCTACTGTGAAAAGCTCTGTTCCACAAGGCACAGTACTTGCTCCCACCCTATTCCTCATCCTCATATCAGACATTGACAGGGATATAAGCCACAGTGCTGTGTCTTCCTTTGCAGATGACACCCGAATCTGTATGACAGTGTCCACCGTTGAAGACACTGCAAGACTCCAAGCAGACATAAACCAAAACTTTAAATGGGCTGCAGAAAACAATATGAAGTTCAATGATGAGAAATTTCAATTACTCAGATACGGAAAACGTGAAGAAATTAAAATCTCATCGGAGTACAAAACTAATTCCAATCACACAATAGAGCGAAAAACTAATGTCAAAGACCTGGGAGTGATCATGTCAGAGGATCTCACCTTCAAGGACCATAACAATGTAGCAATTGCATCTGCTCGAAAAATGACAGTATGGATAATGAGAACCTTCAAAACCCTGGATGCCAAGCCCATGTTGACACTTTACAGATCGCTTGTTCTATCTAGGCTGGAATATTGCTGCACACTAACTGCAGCTTTCAAGGCGGGTGAAATTGCTGACCTTGAAAATGTGCAGAGAACCTTAACCGCACGCATAAGTGCGATAAACTACCTCAACTACTGGGAACGCTTGAAGTTCCTAAACCTGTACTCTCTAGAACGCAGGCGGGAGAGATACATTATTATATACACATGGAAAATTCTCGAGGGCTTAGTACCAAACTTGCACACAAAAATCACTCCGTACGAAAGCAAAAGACTCGGCAGGCGATGTAACATCCCCCCAATGAAGAGCAGGGGTGCCACTAGCACGTTGAGGGACAACACAATAAGTGTGAGGGGCCCAAGATTGTTCAACTGCCTCCCAGCATACATCAGGGGGATTACCAACAAGCCCCTGGCTGTCTTCAAGCAGGCACTGGACAGGCACCTCAAGTCGGTACCTGATCAGCCGGGCTGTGGTTCATACGTTGGACTGCGTGCGGCCAGCAGTAACAACCTGGTTGATCAGGCTCTGGTCCAACAGGAGGCCTGGTCACAGACCGGGCCGCGGGGGCGGTGACCCCTGGAATTCTCTCCAGGTAGACACACTTAAGGATCCATTCCATACACAATAACTGTTTCCAAGATACTGGAATGAGCCACTAGGCATGTCATTATAGGATTAAGACATGTCAAGATGTCTGCAAGTAACTCTTGATAAATGCATTCCAGGAAAGCACAGTCATAGTGCAGTGATTACAGTACATCAGTTTAGTGCAATATTTCAAAACAAACCTGAGCTAACCTAGTCTCACCACACCACAATGCAATTCTCAACTAGCTTACGGTCTAACTACCATAACACAACCCTTATCTTGTAAAATTCAGCTAAATATATATCATTCGAGAACATTTTTTGTTTTACACCCTTGTACCTACCATGTACAACAACAAAACAGCAGTTTCCTTTCATTTCATAAGCTCACAAATCGAAGCCATTGTATCACAATGTATACTGTAATATACAGTACGTATAATTACAATATCCACAAGTGACAAAATGTAGAATATTAAATTGCAGTGTACAAATAAGATGGACATATATATACTGTAAGATGCTTTAAAATTGTGATAATAGTTGCCAACTCCAGGAAACATGCTGCTTTATCTTCTTCCCATGTTTGTGTTTGTTGGTTACTGAAACCAGGAAATATGGTTCACCTCCTTTCCACTTGCGTGTATGCATCCATGTATAAGTTACTGACAGCAGAAAACATGCTGATTTATCTCTCTCTCATTTATGTGTAGGCAACTGACACCAGGAAACATGATGTTTTCTCTCTTCTTGTTTATATGTATCAGCAAATACCACCAGAAAATACGTTGCATTATCTATCATGTTTGTCTGTTTCAGCAACTGACACCAGGAAACATGCTATATTCTCTTTCTTGTGTGTCCATATCAGTAACTTTACAAAAAGACTACCCTTTCTGGGATTCGAACCCAGGACCAAAGTGGTGAGAGTTGTGCCCCTCAACACTTGGCCACCGCGGTATATATATATTTTTATTTTAGCCAGTCCTCTCTAGGGGTTACAGAGAACACATGGACTGGCTGGCTGTTATGGCTGGCCTGTCTGGCATTGCTCGCTGCACTGACTGTCAAGGCTTGCCTGGCTGGCTGCAATAGCTGCCCTGGCTTGCGAGACTGGCTGCTCTGGATGACCTGCAGTTTTGTTTACAGAAGAGTACTCTTTCCAGGATTCGAACTGGAGAAACAAGTGGTGAGAGGTGCAACTTTCACCACTTGGCCACCGCTGTTGGGTATGCCATATCAGTAACTGACACAGCCTGCCCTTCCCGTTAGGGAAGGTGGCAGACCAGAGAGGCCTAGCATCTATCTACCTCCATGCCTTGTGCTGGTGGGGAATGTGGCTAGGCCTAAGGCCAGTTGGTCCCGCCGATGAGGGGTATCCCCTCCCATGGGAGACATAGGTCTCTGACACTCCCACGCCAGGGAGCCGGAGCCGGGTCGCCATCTAGTAAAGACCCGGGCCGGGAGAATTCCCGGTGAATCAACACCTCCTCCTCATCAGGAAACATGTTATATTCTCTTTCTTATGTGTCCATATCAGCAATCAACACCAGAAAACAAGCAGCATTCTCATTCTCTCTTTCTCTTTCAGCCGTCTCCCACCGAGGCAGGGTGACCCAAAAAGAAAGAAAATCCAGAAAAAGAAAATACTTTCAGCATCATTCAACACTTTCACCTTCACTAATACATAATAACTGTCTTTGCAGAGGCGCTCAGATACTACAGTAAGAATAGTCCCTCCAAACTGTCACTATCCCAGTCCCCTCCTTTAAAATGCAGGAATTGTACTTCCCATTTCCAAGACTCAAGTCCGGCTAAATCTATAATAACCGGTTTCCCTTAATCCCTTCACTAAATATTACCCTGCTCACACTCCAACAGCTCGTCAGGTCCCAAAAACCATTCGTCTCCATTCACTCCTATCTAACATGCTCACACACGCTTGCTGGAAGTCCATGCCCCTCGCCCACAAAACCTCCTTTACCCCCTCCCTCCAACCTTTTCGAGGACGACCCCTACCCCTCCTTCCTTCCTTTCCCTACAGATTTATACGCTCTCCAAGTCATTCTACTTTGATCCATTCTCTCTAAATGACCAAACCACCTCAACAACCCCTCTTCAGCCCTCTGACTAATACTTTTAGTAACTCCACACCTCCTCCTAATTTCCACACTCCGAATTCTCTGCATAATATTTACACCACACATTGCCCTTAGACAGGACATCTCCACTGCCTCCAGCCGCCTCCTCGCTGCAGCATTTACAACCCAAGTTTCACACCCATATAAGAGTTCTGGTACCACTATACTTTCATACATTCCCTTCTTTGCTTCCATAGATAACGTTTTTTGTCTCCACAGATACCTCAACGCACCACACACCTTTTTTCCTTCATCAATCCTATGGTTAACCTCATCCTTCATAAACCCACTAAATGACAGCAAGGTAGAAAATGCAGAAATATTTTTCACTCCAGCAGAAGGCCGCGCAGACCACCTAACCGACATTAGTACAAATCCCATAGATTTCGAAAAAGAAATGGACAACATGCCCACTCACTCAGCACCTGGACCAGATTCATGGAATGCTTTATTTATAAAGCAGTGCAAAGTACCATTAGCAAGAGCCCTTAGTATTCTGTGGAGAAAGAGCTTAGATCTAGGTGAAATACCGGAGGCCTTAAAGAGTGCAGACATAGCTCCTTTGCATAAGAGAGGTAGTAGAGCACTAGCTAAAAATTACAGACCAGTAGCCCTCACTTCTCACATCATAAAAATCTTTGAAAGAGTGATGAGACGGCAGATTACAAACTTCATGGACCAGCACAACCAACATAACCCGAACCAGCATGGTTTCAGAGCGGGATGATCATGCCTGTCACAGCTGCTGAACTATTATGACAGAATTATGGAGGCATTGGAGGACGACCAAAACGCAGATGTGATTTACACAGATTTTGCAAAGGTGTTTGACAAATGCGATCATGGAGTGATAGCGCACAAAATGAGGGCCATAGGCATTACTGGGAAGGTAGGCAGATGGATATTTGAGTTCCTAACACACAGAACACAAAAAGTAGTAGTGAACAGGGCAAGATCCAGCATCAGCGAAGTTAAAAGCTCAGTGCCCCAAGGCACTGTCCTGGCACCTCTGCTGTTTCTCATCCTCATAGCAGACATAGATAAAAACACCCAGCACACTTTTGTATCATCATTTGCAGATGACACTAAAATAAGCATGAAAGTCACTACGGTAGAAGACACTGAAAAATTACAGGAGGACATAAGCAGGGTCTTCCAGTGGGCAGTGGAGAACAACATGACATTCAATGGTGATAAGTTTCAGCTGCTTAGGTATGGAAAAAATGAAGAACTCAAAAGGAACACTATATACAAAACGCAAGAGGGTCACCACATAGAACGAAAGGAACACGTTAAAGACTTGGGAATAATTATGTCTGCTGATCTGTCTTTTAAAGACCATAACAAGACAAAGATCACAACAGCCAGGAAGATGACGGGGTGGGTATTGAGAACTTTCAAAACAAGGGAAATAATGCTGATGGTGACTCTTCAAATCGCTAGTGCTCCCTCACTTAGAATACTGCTCTGTGCTGACGGCCCCATTCAGGGCAGGAGACATATCAGAGCTGGAACAAATTCAGAGATCGTTTACGGCTCACATTGAGCCATTGAAACACCTAAATTATTGGGAACGCCTTCAAGTCTTGAACATGTAATCATTGGAGCAGAGGAGAGAGAGAGATACATGATAATATATACTTGGAAAGTACTTGAGGGCCTGGTCCTAAATCTGCACACTTCCATAACATACTGGAGTGAGAGATATGGGAGAAAGTGTAAAATAAACCCAGTGAGGAGCAGGGGTGCGGTGGGGACAATACAGGAGCACTGTATTAACATCCGGGGTCCCAGACTATTCAACATCTTACCAGAAGATATCCGAAACATCGCTGGAACCAGTGTAGAAGCCTTCAAGAGGAAACTGGACAAGTATCTTCATCGGGTGCCAGATCAACCAGGCTGTGATGGATATGTGGGTCAGCAGGCCTCCAGCAGCAACAGCCTGGTTGACCAGGCAAGCACCAGACGAGCCTGGCCCATGGCCGGGCTCAGAGAGTAGATACTCTCGAAACTCTTCAAAGGTATATCAAAGGTATAACCCATCTGCTGACAAGTCAACTCCCAAATATCTGAAAACATTCACTTCTTCCATACTCCCTCTCTCCAATGTGATATCCAATTTTTCTTTATCTAAATCGTTTGATACCCTCATCACCTTACTCTTATCTTTGTTCACTTTCAACTTTCTACCTTTACACACCCTCCCAAACTCATCCACTAACCTTTGCAACTTTTCTTTAGAATCTACTATAAGCACAGTATCATCAGCAAAAAGTAACTGTCAACTCCCATTTTGTACTTGATTCCCCATAATTTAATCCCACTCCTCTCCCCAACACCCTAGCACTTACTTCTTTTACAACCCCATCTATAAATATATTAAACAACCATGGTGACATCACACATCCCTGTCTAAGACCCAATTTTACCGAGAAGTAATCTTCCTCTCTCCGACACACCCTAACCTGAGCCTCACTATCCTCATAAAAACTGTTTACAGCATTCAGTAACTTACTACCTATTCCATACACTTGCAACATCTGCCACATTGCTTCCCTATCCACTATCATATGCTTTTTCTAAATCCATAAATGCAATGAAAACTTCCTTACCTTTATCTAAATACTGTTCACATATATGCTTCAATGTAAACACTTGATCTACACATCCCCTACCCACTCTAAAACCTCCTTGCTCATCTGCGATCCTACCCTCTGTCTTACCTCTAATTCTTTCAATAATAACCCTACCATACACTTTACCTGGTATACTCAGTAAACTATTTTTTTTATTAACACATCGGCCGTTTCCCACCAAGGCAGGGTGGCTCGAAAAAGAAAAACTTTTATCATCATTCACTCCATCACTGTCTTGCCAGAGGCATGCTTACACTACAGTTATAAAACTGCAACATTTAACATCCCTCCTTCAGAGTGCAGGCACTGTACTTCCCATCTCCAGGACTCAAGTCCAGCCTGCCAGTTTCCCTGAATCCCTTCATAAATGTTACTTTGCTTCCACTCCAACAGCACGTCAAGTATTAAAAACCATTTGTCTCCATTCACTCCTATCAAATACGCTCATGCATGCTTGCTGGAAGTCCAAGCCCCTCGCACACAAAACCTCCTTTACCCCCTCCCTCCAACCTTTCCTTGGCCGACCCCTACCCCCCCTTCCCTCCACTACAGATTTATACACTCTCGAAGTCATTCTACTTTGTTCCATCCTCTCTACATGTCCAAACCACCTCAACAACCCCTCCTCAGCCCTCTGGATAATAGTCTTGGTAATCCCGCACCTCCTCCTAATTTCCACACTACGAATTCGCTGCATTATATTCACACCACACATTGATCTCAGACACGACATCTCCATTGCCTCCAGCCTTCTCCTTGTTGCAACATTCACCACCCATGATTCACACCTGTATAAGAGAGTTGGTATATGTTACGCCATTAAAAGAGCCTATGGCTTGAGTTAGCTACACCAAAAGGGAATACAACATCACAAACTTAGCTGAACCCAGGCTCCGTCTCGCCAGCCGCTATCCATGCCGCGCCATGTAACCAGCGACCCCGCCACCTCCACAAACATTTGGAAAATAAATCCTAGCTGGATTTCTCTATTTCACCGCTTAAACTTACTTTACAGTATTCACCAAAAGCACAGCATTTTTCTAAAATTATCATTTACATTTATCTAAAGGTTATACATTATTATTACTGTTTTTCCTAATTACCTGAGATTTATGGCACACTTCTCCAATAGCTATATATTACGTATATTTAAATGTCATGCAGAAACCTGCATAACAGTATAACTATACCAACACTCTCCCTGCCAAAGCAGGGTGACCCCCCAAAAAATAAAACGCATGCACCATCATTCATTCAATCGCCATCTTTCCAGAAATGTGCTGACATCAGTCAGATTACTATCCGACTGTAATATCCCCACCATTCCTTCAGAGAGCATGCACTGTCCTTCTCACCTCCAGGACTCAAGGCAAGCTAACTGGTTTCCCTAAATCCCCTCACAAAATACATCTTGTTACACTAGAATAGCACATTCTTAAAAACACTTGTTCACTGACTCCTTTCTAACACATTGTAAACTTTGCAAAGAAATAAAAATTTGAATTTGAATGTTCACACTAGGCTGCTGGATGCTCAAGCCCCTAAAACTTAAAAGCTTCTTTTACTCCCTCCAATCACATCTGGGAGGAACCCTACCCCTCCTAACTTTCACCCCAGATTTATACACCATCAACCTATCCCTCTCCCTCTCTACATATTCAAACCATCTCAACAACCCCTGCTCCTCCTCCCTCTGAATTATACCCGTGGTATCCCACATCACCATTTAATTTCTACACTCTGAATTCTTTCCCTGATATTCACACCATGCATTGCTCTCAAATATGACATCTCTGCTGCCTCAAGCCACCTCCTCACTGCAGCATTAAAAACCCATGCCTTACACCCATATAAGTATTGGTACCACTATTCTCTGGTACATTCAACACATCACCCACCTTTCTTCCCTCATCTATTCTAGGATTCACCTCATTTTTTGCATATCCATCAAACATTCACCCTTATGAAAATTAATTCCAACACAATTAGAATGAGAAAAAGAGAGGTTAAAAGAGTGGTGAAGCAATGTAAAAAGAGAGCAGATGAGAGAGTGGGTGAGATGTTATCAGCAAATTTTGTTGAAAATAAGAAAAAGTTTTGGAATGAGATTAATAAGTTGAGGAAGCCTAGAGAACAAATGGATTTGACAGTTAAAAATAGGAGAGGAGAGTTATTAAATGGAGAGTTAGAGGTATCGGGAAGATGGAGAGAATATTTTGAGGATTTGTTAAATGTTGATGAAGACAGGGAAGCTGTGATTTCGTGTGTAGGGCAAGGAGGAATAACATCTTGTAGGAGTGTGGAAGAGCCAGTTGTGGGTGTAGGGGAAGTTCGTGAGGCAGGTGGGGATATAATTTTGGAGTTGTTGGTGCTATTATTTAATAAATGTATGGAAGAGGGTAAGGTACCTAGGGATTGGCAGAGAGCGTGTATTGTTTCTTTGTATAAAGGCAAAGGGGACAAAAGAGAGTGCAAAAATTATAGGGGAATAAGTCTGTTGAGTGTACCTGGTAAAGTGTATGGTAGAGTTATTATTGAAAGAATTAAGAGTAAAACAGAAAGCAGGATAGCAGATGAACAAGGGGGCTTTAGGAAAGGTAGGGGGTGTGTAGACCAAGTGTTTACAGTGAAACATATAGGTGAACAGTATTTGGATAAGGGTAAAGATGTTTTTGTGGCATTTATGGATTTGGAAAAGGCGTATGATAGGGTAGATAGGGGGCAATGTGGCAGATGTTGCAGGTGTATGGAATAGGAGGAAGGTTACTGAAAGCAGTGAAGAGTTTTTATGAGGATAGTGAGGCTCAGGTTAGAGTGTGTAGGAGGGAAGGGGACTATTTCCCAGTAAAAGTGGGCCTTAGACAAGGATGTGTGATGTCACCGTGGTTGTTCAATATATTTATAGATGGGGTTGTAAGAGAAGTGAATGCGAGGGTCTTGGCAAGAGGTGTTGGGCTAAAAGATAAAGAAGCAAATACAAAGTGGGAGTTGCCACAGTTGCTTTTTGCTGATGACACTGTGCTTTTGGGAGATTCTGAAGAGAAGCTGCAGAGGTTGGTGGATGAATTTGGTAGGGTGTGTAAAAGAAGAAAATTGAAAGTGAATATAGGAAAGAGTAAGGTGATGAGGATAACAAAAGAATAGGTGACGAAAGATTGGATATCAGATTGGAGGGAGAGAGTATGGAGGAGGTGAATGTATTCAGATATTTGGGAGTGGACATGTCGGCGGATGGGTCTATGAAGGATGAGGTGAATCATAGAATTGATGAGGGAAAAGGGTGAGTGGAGCACTTCGGAGTCTGTGGAGACAAAGAACCTTGTCCACGGAAGTAAAGAGGGAATGTATGAGAGTATAGTTATACCAACGCTCTTATATGGGTGTGAAGCATGGGTGATGAATGTTGCAACGAGGAGAAGGCTGGAGGCAGTGGAGATGTCATGTCTGAGGTCAATGTGTGGTGTGAATATAATGCAGAGAATTCGGAGTTTGGAAATTAGGAGGAGGTGCGGGATTACCAAAACGATTGTCCAGAGAGCTGAGGAGGGGTTGTTGAGGTGGTTTGGACATGTAGAGAGAATGGAACGAGACAGAGTGACTTCGAGAGTGTATAAATCTGTAGTGGAGGGAAGGCGGGGTAGGGGTCGGCCTAGGAAAGGTTGGAGGGAGGGGTAAAGGAAGTTTTGCGTGCGAGGGCTTGGACTTCCAGCAAGCATGTGTGAGCGTATTTGATAGGAGTGAATGGAGGCATATGGTTTTTAATACTTGACGTGCTGTTGGAGTGTGAGCAAAGTAACATTTATGAAGGGATTCAGGGAAACCGGCAGGCCGGACTTGAGTTCTGGAGATGGGAAGTACAGTGCCGGCACTCTGAAGGAGGGGTGTTAATGTTGCAGTTTTATAACTGTAGTGTAAAGCACCCTTCTGGCAAGACAGTGATGGAGTGAATGATGATGAAAGTTTTTCTTTTTCGGGCCACCCTGCCTTGGTGGGAATCGGCCGATGTGTTAATAAAAAAAAAAAAAAAAAAATAATTAAAGAAATAGGGCATTTTCCTCTTATGGGCTGGATTTAGTGAACTGCCAATTTTTTCAAACTTTTTAATTAAATGAATTATTTAAATGGCAAGTTGGTGTATGCCTGCTATGTCCATAATTGTTTTGGCATGAATCGTCAAGAAAAGAACATTTTTCAGTTGTCCAATTTCCTTTGTCATAGTGAAAGACTAGTACAGTAAACAGTAAACCAGTTATGATATAGAGTTAAGCTCAAAATGTGCTCACTGGATTTTCTACACAAGTATATTTCCTTACTTGTCGTTCTTTCTTATAAATGTCAATATTAACCAGATTAAAGAGATCTTGAAGAAGAGATAGCCAAAAAACAAATGTAAGTTTAGGGTCATATAATGTATTTCTTCTTCTTTCAACAAAACAGCCGTTTCCCACCAAGGTGGGGTGGCCCAAAGAGAAAAACAAGTTTCTATTTTTAACTTTAGTAATGTATACAGGAGAAGGGGTTATATAATGTATTTATTTACTGAAAATTTTTGTCTAAGAGTTTACCTTTTGAAAGGATTTTCTGATCCTATCTGTGAATATTAATCATGGTATGATGTACATATATTAGCCAAATCTACCATCAACAAATTTGGTTTACAGCAATGTTTAATATACAATGATTTACCTTATATTACAAATACTTCATGCATGGATGTCTTTGAAATACTATAGCACATCTGTACTTTTGTTATGTGGCTAGAGGTCACCGCAACGGCCAAGCCCATGAATGTGATACAGTATGAAGAATGTAACTGTTAGTAAGAGGAACCTGGTATATGTATACTGACAGAATGCAAATAAGACACTATTGTAATGATACAACATTTTATTAAAAAAATCTTTCACTCCTGAAAGCTATGCCATTCCTACACAAGGCATGAAAAATTGTCAGTATACATAAAGATAAGTCAGGTGTGAGAGACATTGGATCTATGATATGTTGGTAAGTTCACCTGACTGGTGTTATACCAAAGAAGCACTGTGTTGCCAAGAAGCATAAAATATTTAAACTACCAGATTTGTGGACTACAGTACTCAAAATGGTGATCAGTGGAACCTTAATGTGGTGCCTTTTCTGCAGAAGAGGCTGACATCAGTGAGTGTAGTGGTGACCTTGTCAATCAAGTCTTCGATGTTGGTAGAAGACCTGGTGGCCACACTCATCTTACAACTTGTCAGGGCATTAATCACATTATTGGCTAAGTCCCCAAGTGGGAGGCCAATGTATAGTACCTTTTATTGGGGGCTACCTGAAGCAGTCATGCTCATGTTGCATTGTGCTCTCCTTCTGTAGTCATAGATAAAATATACATGGAAGGAACAACAAAAAGTCTGGAAAAGCACCTCAGAGAGTATACATATGCCTGTAGCTAGGACATGGAAAACACATCCATGATTCACCACAGTTTACATGACCACCTGATTATGTGGTGAGAAGACAGGTTGCCCCTTCTACAAAACAAGATGTTGCCTTGAGGCTGCACTGATCATTTCTAACACTGTAGTCCAGAATATGGTAATTTCAATATTTCAAGCATGCTGACCTACCTGATGCTACCCTAGTAAGACACCATGGTCAACTGCCCTCACCAAAACATCAGTGTCCTGCCTCTTTTCCCTAAACAGTATGTATGTATGTATGTTTGTAATTATGTGTGTATGTCTCCATGGGGAAGTGGAGAAGAATCCCTCCTCTGTAAGACATACATGTTGTAAGAGGCAACTAAATGCTGGGAGTAAGGGGGCTAGTAACCCTTTCTCCTGTATAAATTACTAAATGTAAAAAGAAAGACTTTTGTTTTTCTTTTTGGGTCACCCTGCTTTATTGGGACATGGCCAGTTTGTTAAAAAAAAAAAATGTATGCATAAATGAATGTATGTACAGTGGTACCTCGAGTTACGATATTTTTTCGTTCGAGAATGCTGTTCAAGTGCCATTACCAAACGAATTTATCCCCATAAGGAATAATGTAAAATAGACTAGTCCTTTTACACCCCAAAAATATACTTACAAAAGCATTTAAAAAAATAAACTTACATAAAAGGGCGATTTTGGGGACCATCGTAACTCGAGGTACCACTGTATATGTACAGTGGAACTTCGGTTTTTGTTTGCCCTGGTTATCATCTAATTCGGTTTTCGACAACTTTTTTTTGTCAAAATATTGTCCCAGTTTTCGTTCATCACTTCGATTTTCGTCTGCCGTACTGAACGTGTCCGCCTGCCCGCGCCCACACAAAGCATCCCACACATGCATTCTGAGTCAGTCTGGCTTTGTTTCTGGTCGAGTGAACATTACCCTGCGCGTTCATAAACATTTTGTAAAAATCCATTGTTTTTTTGTGCTTGTTTATTAAGTGAAACTGCTAAATAAGCCACCATGGGGCCAAAGAAAGTTCCGAGTGCCAGCCCTTTCATAAAGCGGCGAGAAACACGATAGAATTCAAGAAAGAACTCGTAACAAAGTATGAGGAAGGAAGGGAAGAGAGGGGAGAATGTACAGCCTTCAGTGACTAAGGACGTGTGCAAAGTGGAATGAGTTGCAAAGTTTTGTGGAGAAATATCACCCCAACAAAGCTGTTGCAAGCAGTGTCTCCAACATGTTCAATGACAATGCCTTGTCCCATTTTAGGCAAATCTTAAAGAGACGCCAGAAACAGACCTCTTTGGACAGATTTTTTGTGCGAAGGGCATTCCCCTTCCAAACAATAAACGCTCCTCTGTCTCTGCTCCTCGCCGTCTTCCATACGCCAACAAGAGTCTTCAATAAAAGTAAAAGTGATTTAAATGTTCATTTATCCATTTCATTAGTGCTTTATATTTATTTCTCGTTTTCTGTATGTAAAACTATAGTTATTCTCTATAAAATGTATTTTTTGTTAATATTTTTGGGTGTCTGGAATGGATTAATTGGATTTACATTATTTCTCATAGGAAATATTGCTTCAGTTTTTGTTGAATTCGGTTTTCGTCAGACTTTCTGGAACGAATTAAAGACGAAAACCGAGGTTCCACTGTATATATGTTGTGCAGAATAAGATGAACTGGTAAGTTTGGCCTAGAAAGCATGTCATTTTTACCAAAAAAGCAAAGTGAAAAATATTATGTAATAAATCTGCAAAAAAAACAATCTGAACATAACGAAAAACATGTCACTGATTTTTAGTAATATGTATTAAATTTAAACTGATCTATGATATATTTAGTAGAATTTGGTTAAAAAAATTCATTAGGTTAGTTTAGGTGAGGTTTCTAGGTTATGTTTGGTACCAAAAATTGTTTACACCATATTCAATGAAAAAAAATTATCTATTAATCCATGTAAGAAAATTTGGAATAAGTTAAATTTTTAGGCCAAGTTGGCCTGAATGAACAATTCAGCTTATTATGCATAAGAGAAATATAGAGATACAGATATAAAGAGAGAGAGAGAGAGAGAGGCACGCACCCATGCATGCATGCACACGCACACACTCACTGTGTTAAGCTCTCATGCCCTGTATTAGAGTGACAAAGCACCCAGGAGTAAAAGTTTCCCAATAAAATGTTCCAGCATTGCACAAGTGTCTTGTTAAAAGTATAATACAAATATTGTACTGTAATAACTTGTTCCTATTTCATTAAAGCTAATGAAATACACTTGTACTGTATTAACATTGTATATATGAAATCTAACTGCCTTCCCTTCACATGTCTACATTTTGACAAATACCAAAGTTTATACCCGAGACATTCTTAAACAAATGCTGGGACAAGTAAAGTTTTTGAAATGCTAAACCTGCAAATACCAGTCCCAATGCACTGTAGTATATTATTATTATTTTTATTATAATATTCATAGGGAAGCATCCATAATCATAAGGAGGAACAGGAGTTACTCAGGTTTGATCCAATGAAGAGAAGGAGAAATACAAGCCAGAGAATGTACTCACTGCTACTGAATTTACTCTCTTCTGGAAGAGGATGCCTTAAAGAACATTCCTCTTCAAAAATTTAAAGAGAGTTTTTGTAGCATCACAGCAGCCAAGGAAAAGATAATCTTTTTTCTTTGTGTAAATGTCTCAGGGAGCTATATGATCAAGTTGACTATTCTACTATTCCTTCAACTTGCCTGTGCTTGGAGGGGTAAAAAAAAATACTGTTATTGCCAATATATTGGATGGCATAAAAGGCCTGGGTCAATAAAACTATCTTCAGAGATTGGATTCACAACTACTTTCAAGATGACAGACAACACTCCTGCCCACCAATATGACCTTGTCATCAGCATTCAACATCATGGTAGAGAACATATCACTAAAAAACAATATATGTATGAAGTCCTCAAAACGAGGTATGATAGCTACCTTTCAAAATTGCTACAGGAGATGCACTTTCTATTACAATGAGTATAAGTGATAATATTTCAACAGAGTAAATGTCACAAAGACAACATAACTGCAGATTGTAGCACCAATATCAAGGAGTAAAGTGATGACATGAAAGAGCCTACTATAAAAATATGCAGGACGATGCGTGAACAAATTAAGCAATTTCCCCATTGTTAATGTCAGGGTAAAGAGGACTGTGAGACTGGCATAATAGCTTGGAGGGAAAGATTCTGAGGATACGAGTGGGAAAGGGAAGATGTTTAAGAATCAACGGATGAATAAAGATGATGAAAGAGAAGATAATTCAAGGTGGATGAAGACCATGACAAGTTACAATAGGTAGTAGAATGAAGCTGAAAATTTTGTCCAAGATCAGGTTCATAATGGGACATTTCTGGATCAATAATACTAAAATAAATCCAATGCTGCAGATTAAGTTCAAGACAGAGAAATGAGGGTGAAATATCTACCCTCCAAAGAACTTTACCAATGCCTTCAGCATTCAGCAAAGTACATGCCCTTCATACCATTTTCTAAAGTCACCACCTCAAGCACAAGCATAAACCACCACCTACGTAGGGTACCACCAGTCACCACCTCAGGTGCCACAAGTCATCACCAGTTGCCACCTTAGGCTCCACCACTTCTAGCACTCTACCCCATGATGATCTCTTAGAGAAATCATCCTCCAGACTTTCCCTTTAAAATAAAAAATACTGAAAGAAGTGCATCACTGTGCTATATTCTTTTGTGTGTTCATGATTTTGACATTTATGGTGACCTCTACTAAGGTATCCAAGGGAAAAATAAAAAAAATTAACAGTCTACATTTTGGAAAACATGCAGTCACAGAAGAACCTGAGCCACGTACCGTAAAGAAGCATAATAACCATGAGCGAAGAGTCCAAGGTAAAACATTATCCAAAGTGTCAACATCTTTGCCAAATCTATTAATCAAACGCCCAATAGGATTGGTATCAAAGAAGTGCATTGGCAAATGCATGACACTGTGAAGAATATCCACATGCAGTTTGGCTGCAGCATCAACAGCCCCGAACGATAAGGAAAATGCTCCACCAAGGATGAAAAGTGCTGCAGAACAAACAAAATGGAATTTAATCAGATGTATTATTATTATTGTTATTATTATTATTTATTACAATTACAAAATCCATGAGACATCACAAAACCTGTATGGGCCACGAGCACCTGGGAAATAGGAGATAATCAGGTTTGATTGGGAAGGGTAGCTTCAATTGCTCAGATCACTAAGACCCCTTCACTTCAATTGCTCAGATCACTAAGACCCCTTCACTTCAATTGCTCAGATCACTAAGACAAAGAGAGACCCGTATCACCAGGCTGTAAGATGACGAAGTCCTCAATATTACTAATATTTAGCAAAACTGGATTAACAATAAGGTGAACTCTAATAACATTCATTCCTTATGAACCACATAACATTTATTAAATATTCAAAAATGTGTTTCCATTTTTTCAACATTAGAAGAGTGAGAGTGCCTCCCCCACCCCAATACCTATAGGGGTGAGAGCGCACCACCTCATTACCTAGAGTGAGTATTTGTCAATAGTTCAGGATGAACCAAAACATTGCCTTAACCAGCTAATCAAAAGCAACACAAAAAAGTGCCAATGATGTCTCAATTTCAGTACTGAATATTGTGCTGAAGATTGCTCAACCATGTACTCATTACTTCAAAATTAGGACAAATTTCATTGTTTTGAATACTAAATTGTAATACTTCATATTGTAAAGTGGTTAAATTGTTCTATTGTAAAATTGTAATAATACTTCAAAATTGTAATACATATTCAAATTTCAGAGTTTTAAATACACAATTGTAATACAGTGGACCCCCGGTGTTCGTTATGCTCCAAACTCGAACAATTATGTAAGTGTATTTTTGTAAGTGCTTTTGTAAGTGTATTTTTGGGGGTCTAAAAGGACTAGTCTAATTTACATTATTCCTTATGGGAATAAATTCGTTTGGTAATGGCACTTGAACAGCATTCTGGAACGAATAAATTACGAAAACCGGGGGTCCACTGTACTTCATATTGTAAATTGTTTAATTTGTTCTATTGTAATACTATAATTTTTATAAAATAATTCAAAACTGTAATTATTCTCTACTAAACTTCTCTACTAGACTTATTAAAACCATATAACATTACCTCTTGTACTCACTGTAGCTTATCTAATGACCATTTAATCTGTTATAGCCTTATTAATCTTTTTAAGTTTGCCCAAAATGCTCTGCATACAAGGGGCTTTTGGCATGTACACTCAACTATTATATTCCTTTGTACAACCATGTATCATGTCAAAATAAATTATTATTATTATTATTATAGGTGAGAGAGGCTTCTGAGAGGACATGTTATATGCCTCCAAATGGTGTTCAAACAGTCTCTCATGCAAAGGCTGTTTGTCAGTGCTGGCAGCATAATTATGTCATACTTTATGTGCCCAGGCTGTTTTCTTGTGCTGGCAACACATATCATACTGCACATGCACAGCCCACAATCATTTGCTAATATGTGGCTTATTATAAAACAATTAAATCATATTGTACTGTGTGGCTTATTATAAAACAATTAAATCATACTGTACTGTGTGAGAAAGGTGAATTGTCAAGAGGGAAGAAAGGGAAAAGAGCAATATGCATTACTACTCACTCCACATACACTCTTGCTATTATAACTGTATAGCTCACACACGCTTGCTGGAAGTCCAAGCCCCTTGCCCACAAAACCTCCTTTACCCTCTCCCTCCAACCTTTTCGAGGACAACCCCTACCCTGCTTCCTTTCCCTACAGATTTATACGCTCTCCAAGTCATTCTACTTTGTTCCATTCTCTCTAAATGACCAAACCACCTCAACAACCCCTCTTCAATCCTCTGACTAATACTTTTAGTAACTCCACACCTTCTAATTTCCACACTACAAATTCTCTGCATATTTACACCACAATTGCAGCATTTACAACCCATGCTTCACACCCATATAAGAGCATTGGTACCACTATATTCTTGCATATTCCCTTCTTTGCCTCCATGGATAACGTTTTTTTTGTCTCCACAGATACCTCAACGCACCATTCACCTTTTTTCCTTCATCAATTCTATGGCTATCCTCATCCTTCATAAACCCATCCGCTAACATGTCAACTCTCAAATACCTGAAAACATTCAGAAGAACAGAATGCTATACAGTACCTTGTATTACAGATATGACCTCTGACACAAAATGAACCCAAATCTGAAAATTTGTTGTGCTAACACGACAGGAGGACTGAATTATTAAACCACATCACTACTTTTTTCTGTCTCATAAACACGCTGGATAACAGGTATATCTAGCTACTTCTACTTACACTTTAGGTCACACTACACTGGCATACACATGCATATATATACATACACACATCTAGGTTTTTCTTCTTTTTCTTAATAGCTCTTGTTCCTTTTATTTTCTCTATTGTCCATGGGGAAGTGGAAAAGAATCTTTCCTCCGTAAGCCATGCGTGTCGTATGAGGCGACTAAGATGCCGGGAGCAATGGGCTAGTAACCCCTTCTCCTGTACAAATCTACTAAAAACGAGAAGAAGAAAAACTTTATAAAATTGGGTTGTCTGAATGTGCGTGGATGTAGTGCGGATGATAAGAAAGAGATGATTGCCGATGTTATGAATGAAAAGAAGTTGGATGTCCTGGCCCTAAGCGAAACAAAGCTGAAGGGGGTAGGCGAGTTTCAGTGGGGAGAAATAAATGGGATTAAGTCAGGAGTATCTGAGAGAGTTAGAGCTAAGGAAGGGGTAGCAATAATGTTGAAGGATCAGTTATGGAAGGAAAAGAGGGAATATAAATGTGTAAATTCAAGGATTATGTGGATTAAAATAAGGGTCGGATGCGAAAAGTGGGTCATAATAAGCGTGTATGCACCTGGAGAAGAGAGGAGTGTAGAGGAGAGAGAGAGATTTTGGGAGATGTTAAGCGAATGTATAGGAACTTTTGAACCAAATGAGAGAGTAATTGTGGTAGGGGACCTAAATGCTAAAGTGGGAGAAACATGCAGAGAGGGTGTAGTAGGTAAGTTTGGGGTGCCAGGTGTAAATGATAATGGGAGCCCTTTGATTGAACTTTGTATAGAACGGGGTTTAGTTATAGGTAATACATATTTTAAGAAAAAGAGGATAAATAAGTATACAAGATATGATGTAGGGCGTAATGACAGTAGTTTGTTGGACTATGTATTGATAGATAAAAGACTGTTGAGTAGACTTCAGGATGTACATGTTTATAGAGGGGCTACAGATATATCAGATCACTTTTTAGTTATAGCTACAGTGGGAGTAAAAGGTAGATGGGATACAAGGAAAATAGAATCAGTAAGTAAAAGAGAGGTGAAGGTTTATAAACTAAAAGAGGAGGCAGTTAGGGTAAGATATAAACAACTATTGGAGGATAGATGGGCTAGTGAGAGTGTAGGCAATGGGGTCGAAAATGTATGGGGTAGATTTAAAAATGTAGTGTTAGAGTGTTCAGCAGAAGTTTGTGGTTACAGGCGAGTGGGTGCGGGAGGGAAGAGGAGCGATTGGTGGAATGATGATGTAAAGAGAGTAGTAAGGGAGAAAAAGTTAGCATATGAGAGGTTTTTACAAAGTAGAAGTGATGCAAGGAGGGAAGAGTATATGGAGAGAAAAAGAGAGGTTAAAAGAGTGGTGAAGCAATGTAAAAAGAGAGCAGATGAGAGAGTGGGTGAGATGTTATCAGCAAATTTTGTTGAAAATAAGAAAAAGTTTTGGAATGAGATTAATAAGTTGAGGAAGCCTAGAGAACAAATGGATTTGACAGTTAAAAATAGGAGAGGAGAGTTATTAAATGGAGAGTTAGAGGTATCGGGAAGATGGAGAGAATATTTTGAGGATTTGTTAAATGTTGATGAAGACAGGGAAGCTGTGATTTCGTGTGTAGGGCAAGGAGGAATAACATCTTGTAGGAGTGTGGAAGAGCCAGTTGTGGGTGTAGGGGAAGTTCGTGAGGCAGTGGGTAGAATGAAAGGGGGTAAGGCAGCTGGGATTGATGGGATAAAGATAGAAATGTTAAAAGCAGGTGGGGATATAATTTTGGAGTGGTTGGTGCTATTATTTAATAAATGTATGGAAGAGGGTAAGGTACCTAGGGATTGGCAGAGAGCGTGTATTGTTCCTTTGTATAAAGGCAAAGGGGACAAAAGAGAGTGCAAAAATTATAGGGGAATAAGTCTGTTGAGTGTACCTGGTAAAGTGTATGGTAGAGTTATTATTGAAAGAATTAAGAGTAAAACAGAAAGCAGGATAGCAGATGAACAAGGGGGCTTTAGGAAAGGTAGGGGTGTGTAGACCAAGTGTTTACAGTGAAACATATAGGTGAACAGTATTTGGATAAGGGTAAAGATGTTTTTGTGGCATTTATGGATTTGGAAAAGGCATATGATAGGGTAGATAGGGGGGCAATGTGGCAGATGTTGCAGGTGTATGGAATAGGAGGAAGGTTACTGAAAGCAGTGAAGAGTTTTTATGAGGATAGTGAGGCTCAGGTTAGAGTGTGTAGGAGGGAAGGGGACTATTTCCCAGTAAAAGTGGGCCTTAGACAAGGATGTGTGATGTCACCGTGGTTGTTCAATATATTTATAGATGGGGTTGTAAGAGAAGTGAATGCGAGGGTCTTGGCAAGAGGTGTTGGGCTAAAAGATAAAGAAGCAAATACAAAGTGGGAGTTGTCACAGTTGCTTTTTGCTGATGACACTGTGCTTTTGGGAGATTCTGAAGAGAAGCTGCAGAGGTTGGTGGATGAATTTGGTAGGGTGTGTAAAAGAAGAAAATTGAAAGTGAATATAGGAAAGAGTAAGGTGATGAGGATAACAAAAAGAATAGGTGACGAAAGATTGGATATCAGATTGGAGGGAGAGAGTATGGAGGAGGTGAATGTATTCAGATATTTGGGAGTGGACATGTCGGATGGGTCTATGAAGGATGAGGTGAATCATAGAATTGATGAGGGGAAAAGGGTGAGTGGAGCACTTCGGAGTCTGTGGAGACAAAGAACCTTGTCCATGGAAGTAAAGAGGGAATGTATGAGAGTATAGTTATACCAACGCTCTTATATGGGTGTGAAGCATGGGTGATGAATGTTGCAACGAGGAGAAGGCTGGAGGCAGTGGAGATGTCATGTCTGAGGTCAATGTGTGGTGTGAATATAATGCAGAGAATTCGGAGTTTGGAAATTAGGAGGAGGTGCGGGATTACCAAAACGATTGTCCAGAGAGCTGAGGAGGGGTTGTTGAGGTGGTTTGGACATGTAGAGAGAATGGAACGAGACAGAGTGACTTCGAGAGTGTATAAATCTGTAGTGGAGGGAAGGCGGGGTAGGGGTCGGCCTAGGAAAGGTTGGAGGGAGGGGGTAAAGGAAGTTTTGTGTGCGAGGGGCTTGGATTTCCAGCAAGCATGTGTGAGCGTATTTGATAGGAGTGAATGGAGGCATATGGTTTTTAATACTTGACGTGCTGTTGGAGTGTGAGCAAAGTAACATTTATGAAGGGATTCAGGGAAACCGGCAGGCCGGACTTGAGTTCTGGAGATGGGAAGTACAGTGCCGGCACTCTGAAGGAGGGGTGTAAATGTTGCAGTTTTATAACTGTAGTGTAAAGCACCCTTCTGGCAAGACAGTGATGGAGTGAATGATGATGAAAGTTTTTCTTTTTCGGGCCACCCTGCCTTGGTGGGAATCGGCCGATGTGTTAATAAAAAAAAAAAAAAATCACTACTCACTCTACATACACCTGTTGTAACTGTACAGGAAGTCCCCAACATATGAACAACTGAACTTACACTTGAGTCACTTTGGAAACAGTTACTGTAATTTTTTATGAATGCTGATCTGCAGACATGAACAATGCAAAAACTCAAACATAACATGTTTTCTAGGAACTACTTTTTCTCATTTTTTCACCAAATGTATGTTGTACCTCTAATTTTTTTAGTTAATCCAGAAAGATATTGGTACATACTGACCATTTTTTATGTGGTGTGACTGTATAAACCAGCAGATACAATATATCACCTAATAATAAAGTAGAAAATAAAATTAGCTATATACTGATTATTTTTTAACACTGGGCATCTCCCCCAAAAAAAAAAAAAAAAAAAAAATCACACTCATTCAATCATTGTCTTCCCAGAAGAACATCTACATCACAGTTCAGATAGCCTTCCTAACTGTAACATCTTGACCCTCCCTTCAGAGTCCAGGAATTGTACTTCCCACCTATAGGACTCAAGTCTGGTTAACCAGTTTTCCTGAATCCTTACATAAATGTTACCTTGCTCACACCAGAAGCATGTCAAGACAAAATTCACCAGCCTTCACTCATTCTGATCAATTGTGTTCACACAAGCCTTTGGATGTCCAAGCCCATAGCACTCAAAGCCTCCTTTACCCCATCCTTCCAACCCTTTCGGGATGACCCCTACCCTTCCATTCTCCACCCCTGATTTATACACGCTCCTAGTCATCCTATTTTGCTCCATCCTCTCAAAGTGTTCAAACCACCTCAACAAGCCCTCCTCGGTCCTCTGACTTACATTTATGGCAATCCCACGCCTACTTTTAAATTGCACACTCCGAGTTCTCTGTATAATATTCACACAACGCACTGCCCTGAAACACGACATCTTTACTGCCTCCAGCCTCCTCTTGGATGGAATGTTTACAACCCATGCTTCATAATAATAAGTGCTGGTACCACTATACTCTGGTACATTCCCCTTTTTGCCTTCTTAGACCGACTGTGACTTCAGGATGTTCTGTTTATCTAGCCATACATCTATATATTTTTCCTTTCAAGGATAAAATGGAGTACATTAAACTTTACAGAAACCTTCATCTAATAAATGTTTATCCTTAACTTGCAAATCATTGTCATAAAAAAAGAAACTTTTACACCATTTAAGCAAATAAATTTTGAGATAAGTCATATAAACAATTTAATTAACATAGCTCCATGGGGAAGTGGAACAGAATTCTTCCTCCGTAAGCCATGCGTGTCGTAAGAGGCGACTAAAATGCCGGGAGCAAGGGGCTAGTAACCCCTTCTCCTGTATATATTACTAAATGTAAAAGGAGAAACTTTCGTTTTTCCTTTTGGGCCACCCCGCTTCAGTGGGAAACGGCCGACGTGTTGAAAGAAGAAGAATTCCCCCCAAAAAAGTTGAAAGTCAGCAGCATTTACTTCTCAATGTTTGTTATTCATTAGACAGTCAAACAATACATTATAGACCTTTTTCCAACATTCAGCAAAAATGAAATATATGGAACAAAAATATAATCCACGTTCAGTGCCATATTTCTCCACTGATACTCTCATTTACATTTCTTTACTGTCCTCAGCCTTCACAAAATATCTTAGAAAATCCCCTACAACTACTTACAATTTTCAAGTTATTTACTGCTTACATTAATATGAATGTTTTATAAAACCAAAATACAATTTTTTTTTTTAGCACTTTAGAGATATTAACCAGAAAAATTAAAATAGGTAGCAAAAATGTTTCAGCTGAATAACAGCAAAATTATACTCTACATATCTTTACTGTAATTGTCAGAGCACTGCCCATTTTATCGACAAAATTAAAATGCTTCTAGACAATTTGTGCTAAGATGTATTCTATATTCTCTATAAAATTAACTGAAGAGGGGTGTATTAGATACAGAAAAAAAATAAGGAGTACTGTACTAACCTTGTCCAATACCTAAAGCGCCATAGACCCCTAGGTACATGTCTCTTGTTTTTGGATCACTGGAGGTATCCTCAGCCCATATGGAAAGCCAAATATTTGAGCCCAAAGTACAGGCTTGAGAAATTATATGAAATAAAAGAGTCAACACGGTGGACAAAATGCCAATAGCTTTGATGTAATACCAATATACACTAAACTCCACCTGAAATTAAAAATAAAAATGGATAATGCAAAAAGCTTTAAAATGAGACACGTATCTTTAAATACATATTAAGTATGATAGATGATTGTCCATACTGCAAGGAGGTTTGACTGGACACATTTTTTACTGGAAAAAACAAAAAAGAAATACAGTGGTCCCTCGGTTTTCGTGCATCTCCAAACTCGAACATTTATGAAAGTGTATTTTCGTAAGTGCTGTTGCAAGTGTATTTTTGGGGGTCTGAAATAGACTAACCTACGTGACATTATTTCTTAAGGAAGTAAATTCGTTCGGTAATGCCACTTGAGCAGCATTCTGGAACGAATTTTCGGCGAAAACCGAGGGACCACTGTATAGCTAATGTACATATAAATAGATTAAAGTATTGGGCACATTCCAGAACACTAATTCTACCCCATTAAGGCAGTTAATGATAGCTTTGCACCAGTTAAAATTTAAGACATAACCTCGTCGAAGAGCCAAATCTATCATACGGCAGGGAAAGTACAGTAGTTCCCCCAAAATTTAACTAAATCATGAAAAGGAACCTCTTAGTCTTCCAGGCACTTTCTTCTGCATTGATAACTAATTATGAATGATGAGTAATAGGGAAAGATAAAGGAAAAATTGAAAGATAAAACACATCACTCAAAGTGGAAGAACTTTACTTTTTATCATACACTCAATCCACCATTAATGTTTCCTAATGGGCAAGACTCCCAGTAAAGTTGGTTATTTTAATTGCAGGGGCCAGAAATGCTGCAACAAATTAATCTTGGGGCTGGACTCCTTTATCACAGTTTGAATATAACTGAATATTTGTAAAGAACTTGGGTTTGTGCATCAAACCTAGTGAGAATAAGATTAAACAGTATTAAATCAACTAGCTTAAACCAGGTTTAGAAAATATCACTGCCTCCTCAGGAAGATCTGAACTCTGCATACAGTGGACCCCCGAGTTTCGTAAAAACTTCACTCATGAAGTCTGCTCAAGTGCCATTACAGAACGAATTTACTCCCTTAAGAAAAAATGTCACGTAGGTTAGTCTATTTCAGACCCCAAAAAATACTTTTCCACAAGCACTTAAAATATTATACTTACATAAATGTACGATTTCCGGGGTTTACGAAACTCGGGGGTCCACTGTATAGTGCATAACTTGACAAGTGAGATAATATTAACACAGTATAAGAAAACTCTTAAAGCAATGCTGCAACACTCGCTGTATTTATAATATAATGTGGGTTAAATATCATGCCTAGTCCATGAACAAACAACAGCAAGGTGATGTAACATTGACCTACTTAACTCCTTCATTGTCAGAAACTCTGAAATTACAAGTGCTGCGTACCGCAGGGAAGTGTCCTTGGTCCCCTGCTCTTCCTCTTATACATCAATGATCTTCCCAATGTATCACAACACCTGAAACCAATACTCTTTGCTGACGATACAACTTATGTCATCTCCCACACAAACCTTGCCACGCTTAATACCATTGTTAACGACGAATTAATAAAAATATCAACATGGATGACTGCCAATAAACTTACACTCAACACTGATAAGACCTTCTATATTATGTTTGGCAACAGAACAGATGATCCACAATTAAACATTAAGATCAACTCTACACCTATTGCTAGACATAACAAGGGCAAGTTCCTGGGCCTTCACCTTGACAGCAGCCTGAAATTCAGCACCCATATCCAACACATAACAAAGAAAGTGTCCAAAACTGTGGGGATCCTCTCAAAGATACGGTATTATGTACCACAATCAGCCCTACTCACACTATACTACTCACTCATCTATCCCTACCTCACATATGCCATTTGTGCATGGGGATCAACAGCAATTACCCACCTAAAGCCAATAATAACCCAACAAAAAGCCGCAGTAAGAATTATCACACAATCCAACGCTAGGCAGCACACCCCCCCACTCTTCAAAGACCTAAACCTACTCACTGTCCAGAACATCCATACTTACTACTCTGCTATCTACATTTATAGAACCATTAATTCCAACTTTAACCCTGAGCTAAAACACTTTCTTGACAGTTGTGACAGGACCCATAGACATAATACCAGACATAAACATCTCTTTGACATTTCCCGTGTCCGACTAAATCTATACAAAAATTCAATGCGCATAAAAGGGCCTAAAATCTGGAACTCCCTGCCTGAAAACTCTAGAACTGCAGACACAACCTCCATTTTCAAAAGCACCGTTAAAAACATCTTATCTCACTTACGCACCCAACCGGTAGTTAACCATACGAAAACTACTTTATCTTGCACATATCCACAGCAAAATACACTTATTGATATCTGTGATTATCTTTAATTTGCACATTACTAACCACAGCAAAATACACTTATTGATATCTGTGATTCCCCTTAATTTGCACAGTTCTAACCAAAATTCTAATACAATTATTGCTCCATAATACTTAAGCTAGTCATAAGTTTGCCTAAGATACTCCAATATAGAAACTATATTATGCCAATATATCACCTTTATCATTAATATATAAACTAATTGCTAACTTTTTATACTAATTGTTAAATTCTCAATGTTTAAATTCCAGTACCTAAATTTTGTAAACCTAACCTAACCTTACAATCTGTATATCCATTGTATAGCTATTGAGTAAGACCTATCATAAGACTGCCTGAAAAGCCTAGGCATACCTAGGCATATTATTGGCCATCTTGTAATATCAACTTTAATGTATAACTATAAGTACCCCCCACCTTGTATTACATGAAATAAAGAATTTGAATTTGAATTAAATATGAAATTTGATGGAAAACTCAGAAAATTACGCAGGCACAAATTTAGCGATTTGGGTGTAATTTATACATTGACAATTTCGCCCCTTCTGAGTCCTATTTTAAGCCATTACTCAATTCGACCAAATTCTTAGCTATTTTACTAGCATGCCTTCCATCCTATCAATTAAGCACAAGACACTGCCCATTCAATTACAGTAGACCCCCGGTTTTCATAATTAGAAGGTTGGCCGAAATCCAAAATGGCCAAAAACCGAAGTAATATTTCCCATAAGAAATATAATGTAAATCCAATTAATCCATTACAGACACCCAAAAATATTAACAAAAAATTAATTTTATTGAGAATAACTATATTGTTGCAGCTCTTCAGTGGTTAGCGCTTCCCTGTGGTTGTCCACCAACTCTTCCACATCCTGGCCACTCACATCCAACCCCATAGACTTAGCTAAAGCCACAATAGATTCCACAACAGGCGTAGGGTTGTCAAGTTTACACTAACTTGTATTAAGTTAGTAATAGAACTAGGCATTAAAAACACAATAAAAAATAAAATATATACACAGTACATTCATTACTTACCTTAAAGTATTTGTAGTCTTAATGTAGGGCAAGAGGTGAGTAGTATTTATTTGTAGTCCCAGGCGGATGTAGTCCGCCTGGGCTATACCTACCGGCTACATACACTGTGGCCCTCAGCCATATTATTACCATCGACATACCATGTTCACCGAGTTTAATCATTTCTAACAATTACCTTTAGATGCCATCATAAACAAAGGGAGAAGTAATGAATAATTCATGTCGAGAATTGTAAACAAAAGCAGGGAGTGACTGGGCCAACGCAGATTCATACAGTTTTCTCTAACGCTGGACCAGATAGCATATAAACATTGCATGTTTATATGCTATGTAACGTGTTTCTTATATAATTTTGAAGAAAATATCATAGATGGATTAATGAAAATGTCTATATTAATCTAAAAAAGACATTTAATGTGCCTAAGAGTGATTAGTATTACGTATTAGTACTATAACTATGGCGTTAAGACTAGAGGGACACTCTTAGTGAACGAGTAACAAAGGCATGTTTATATACTATGTAATGTGTTTCTTATATAATTTTGAAGAAAATATCATAGATGGATTAATGAAAATGTCTATATTAACCTAAAATAAGACATTTAATGTGCCCAAGAGTGAGTCATGAATGTATGAGCAGGCCAGGCGCATGCATCTGGTATCGACGATTTCCGAGCAGATGCACGAAATCCAGGGGGAAATTTCGCCGGAAAAAAGTGCTCGATATCCGAATTGTACGATTTCTGCACCGGCCAAAAACCGGGGGTCCACTGTATCAGAACTATCCTATGAAATGCACATAAGTAAAACATTTGGCCTATTTCACAAAAAATTTAAAAAATTACAATTTAAAAAAGGTTCAAGATAAACACTAGAAATTCTAAGCACTAAAGCAACATTTCCTCTGTTCATTAATCATGCCCTCAGGGCTCTCCTATGTTACACTTGCCCTCCATTTTGAATTCAACACACAGAAAGTCCATTTAACCAGCATCCTAATTATTGAATCAGACTTAGTAAAAACCCATAAAACAGTCTGGGGGCTAACCTGTCCTCAGGAAAATTGTCAAAAAAAAAAAAAAAAAAAAAAAAAAAAAAAAAAAAAAGAATATTTGACACAAAGAAACAGCCAATAAAACAATCCCATTTTAAACCAAACACAAGGTGAGAGGTTTATTTTTCTCTTCGTGCACCACGTGGGGCAAGATTTTTTTTTTTTTATACAGTGGACCCCCGAGTAACGAACACCCCGGAAATCGTACAATTATGTAAGTATAATATTGTAAGTGCTTGTGGAAGTGTATTTTTGGGGGTCTGAAATAGACTAACCTACGTGACATTATTCCTTAAGGGAGTAAATTCGTTCGGTAATGGCACTTGAGCAGGCTTCTGGAGTGAAGTTTTTACGTTACTCGGGGGTCCACTGTACTATGCACCCTCACCACAGACTCCTTTTTTCTCATGTTTAGACCAAAATTTACCGCTCGCAGTTTATCTGAGGAAGCTGAGCTCAAAACGTAGATCTATGTAAGCAACTCTGGCATTAATAACAGAGCTATGTACAAGTCATAGTCATTAATGCTAAATGCTTTGATTTGATAGGGAACAAACTGATTTATGGCTTAATGCTTATTGTCAAAATTTAAGGATAAAGACAGGCCTTCTTACTCAATATACAGGGAACAGGAGAATGCACTATAGGTATACTTAACAGTTTTCTCCTTTACAAAAATGAATCACAGATGTTCTTTGCCAATTCTTGGACACCTGCTCTAGGGTCACACACACAATTAAAATATAGAAACTATTCCAGCACTTTGTTGCCACTTGTTTACAATCAGTCATATTCCTACCCACCACTGCTGCTTTGCCTACTGTTTTCCTAATGTTCTACTTGTTGCCTTCACACACACACACACACACACACACACACACACACACACACACACACACACACACACACACACACACACACCCCCAACTCTTCATTCACTCACCTCAACAAAATAAATTTCTGCATTAATTTTAACATCTACATTTAAATATCATCTTAAATGCCAAAAAATCATCACAAAGTGTTTTACTCTCAGTGAACATGACTACTCCATAGCAGCATGAAATGAGCTTCTCATACAAGTACATTTATAATAATGCTAAAAGGAATGAATGCTGTCCCTAGTCAAAATTTTAGAAGATTTTTTGGCCCACTGTAAACTTTCTGAATCAAACATACAATTATCAAAATATCAAGACTAGCCTCAATACATGGAACCTACATGAATACAGGTGCCCATCTGAAGACATAATATTTAGAGGCACCAGAATTCATATAAAATTTATTTTTAAATATTTCATAGGTCCTTAAAATTTATGAAGACACTGATAAGAACATACTGTTGTGCCTGAAGGATTTTTTATTTATTATATACTTCACACAAGTAGTTCATATTTACCTTGCCAGTCTCAGCCTTCTCCACATCAATAATTTTATTTCCAGGCTTCTTTTCTGATATGGGATTCACAGCTGACTTTCCCATCTCTGATTCACTTGTCTTTTTACTACCACGTCTATGACCATCTTTGCTGTTGTTGGGTGTATTGAAGAAATAATTATAATAAAGACAACTTCAGTATCAATTGCAGACTTGCATAATATAAAAAAAAATATTTTCCTCCACATTAGATATATTTTGTGGTACTACAGAATATGGCATGCTTTATTACATTACTTTATTACTAGTAATGATAGTTGTGGTCAATTAATTTTTTTTTACTTCTAAAGATAGTAGTGGTTGGCTAATTTTTTTTTAACTCCTAACTTACTGTTTAACTTGAGAATGCCTTATTCATCTGGCTGGTGTACTGTAACTAAGGAGAGGTTCATGCAGCTATTGGCATGTATAGCCTCCACAAAAAAATTTTGCCATGAAATGCAAAAAAAGTAGTTTGTCACTGATTGAGTAACAATGTTTTCACATTTCCAGCCATGTAAAGACAATGAATTAGCAATAACCATACATCTGGCATCACCCTAACTCTGATAAATATGACACAGTAGTACAGTGCTCTCTCAGTAACCCACAGACCATGCTAGGATGTGCTTTAACACACAAGTGTTCCCCTTTTGTCCTGCATTATTTATTTTTTCCACCATCTACAGCTGTCCCTGTTCATCATAATGGATTAGAATAGGCTTTGAATGGAGGGTAAGACTTATCTCTGGAACCACAATAAAGTAGCACAAAACCTGCCTCATGGCACTACTCCCATTAGGAAGGGGTTAGGGAAGCTCTTGACTATCACCCCATCCATTGATGCTGTTCAGAAGAGAGGTTATGCAATTACTGCTCAGGAATTAAAGAACAAACATCCTGGTGTCCTGGAAGAAGTGGCTATTCACACTCCACAACACTACCTGCCAAATAATGTGAAAATGCCATACATAGGGCTGTAAGGAAATCCTTCATCAATAAGAGTATGCGCAAAGGTCGCCGTGCTTTCTTAGGACCACAGATGATGATTCAACAATTTCTTTCATCAGGAATATCTTAAAGCAGGTTATTCATTCAAGAGGCTCATTAGGATTTAATCCCCTTGCAACAAGAAGGCCAAGGTAGTCTTTATTTCCAGCTCAAGGGTGAGGTGATGAATATGGAGAAATATTTACAAGCTCTTGATGAGAAACTTCTCACTCAATGCCATATTCATGGCTCCAACACCTTAATGCAGGACAGAGCTCCCTGTCACCACCATAATAAGGTCAAGGATTTTTTTAAGACAGCATGAAATGTCTATTTTGGAGCAGCCAAGAAATATCCTGAATATTATGCTGATTAAAAATGCTTAGCAGGTGACGATATCCATAGTAGCAGAGAACAAAATCTCCGGCATCCCAAAGTTTGTGTATTTATGTGCTTTTGACTTATTTCTAGAAACTAAGTCACTTGTGTTTTATTCATAATTCGTCAATTTTTTTGTGCAGCAAAGATTTCTTTCTTCAAAGTATCCTATATTTTATTTACAGTAGACCATTTCTAGATTTTGCTTCCAGAGAAAGCTTTTGCTACCTGAGAAAGCTTTTGATCGGTTTTAAACTTTCAACACTCAAATATCCTACTTGGAAGTAATTTGGGAGTGCTCCTGGAGTGTGTAAGTGCCAACTGGTCAAGTTCATTTTTAATTTTTTTCCTGTAGAATAATGTATGCTTGTCCCGAACAGCTTTAATCTTTAACCCCTTCACTGTCGGAAGCCCCAAAATTAAAAGTGCTCACAGTGTTGGCATTTAAAAAAAGCTTCTGAAATAGTTGATTAGATAATCTTTTTCTGAAGGTAATGACACCAAAAATATGAAATTTGATGGAAAACTTATGGAATTACACAGCCACAAAACTAGAAGTCTGAGTGCAATTTACTAATCAGCGATTTTACCCACCAAGTCCTATTTTAAGCTAATTTTACCAAATTCTTTACTATTTCACTAGTATGCCATCCATTCTACCAATTGAGAACAAGAAACCCCCCATTCATCAGAATTACCCTATAAAGTGCACAGAATTTGGTAATTTGACCAATTTGACAAAATTAAAAAAATTCCAATTTAGAAACCGAGTCCAAAATAAACACTGTAGACATTCCAGGCACTAAAGCAACATTTCCTATGTTCATTAATCATATCTTCAGGCCTCTCCTATATTACACTTACCCTACATTTTGAATTCATCCCACAAAAAATAATTTAAGATTTACCCTTCTTTCTCGGCTAATGAAATATAACCAGAAATGATTATTCATGGTTTACAGCATCCCAATTGAATCAGACCTAGTAAAAACACACAAAAAAGACTAGGGTGGATGTAAGGGAGGCCTTACCTGTCCTCAGGAAAATCATTAAAAATCAAATATTTCTGCTACTTTGGGCCTGATTTCAAGCTACTTCCACTTCTCACTATGTCCAGAACTCTATGGGCAGCCTACTGACTGAACTACCAGTTTTAAACCAGTACAGAGCAGTGGAGGAGGTAACAATACTCCATTAGTCATTCTACCACAAGTACCCAAATCAGAGATGTAGCTATAGATCCATGATCCAGGTCACAGGAACATCTCAGCCAGATATAGGGCATTTTCCAATAGAACTGCTTCCCTATTCTCTACTAACCCAGGTCCTCAAGTATTTTTGCAAGGTTGTCCTAGTTGCTGAACTATAGTGTACTAAGTTCGCAAATCAGCCAAGCTTTCTGACAATTATTCTACAGGACTTGAGTCCTGGAAATGGGAAGTACAATGCCTGCACTTTAAAGGAGGGGTCTGAGATAGTGACAGCTGGGAGGGACTTTTCTCAGCTGTCGTATCTGAGCTCCTCTGCAAAGACAGTGATTATGTATGAGTGTGGTGAAAGTGTTGAATGATGATGAAAGTATTTTCTTTTTGGGGATTTTCTTTCTTTTTGGGTCACCCTGCCTCGGTGGGAGACGGCCGACTTGTTGAAAAAAAAAAAAAAAAAAAACTTTTGAATAAATATATATGGAGCACAACTTTTTATCTGCACAGATTAAAAAAATTAATTTGAGGGTATGACTTTGTTTTCTTCATTTGCCCAGAAGACAAACATGACCTCTGGATTCAAAGACTTCACATATGTAATACATTCTCTAACATCCATTATAATGAAGTGGTATGTAACAAGACCTTACTTATCTATACTAGAAAAATGCTAGTACTATAAAAAGTAATAAGAAAAAAAATGGTATAAAAGGGGCACCTGGAGGAAATTATGGATCCCAATGGAAATAAGTCACTCTGACTTTTTTGGGTTATCCTAGGTTCTTTACACATATGCTGCTATGTATGATAATCTATGTAACTGTATTTGTGTATACCTGAATAAACTTACTTACTTACTAATCTTCCACCACTTCACAGCAGCAAATGAGATGGCATACATACAAGAAGACAGTGACTATATGTTCATACTAAAACTAAACATTGCAAGTGCTTCTAGTTTGTGTTACAATGTAATATAATACTGTACTAAATAAAGATGAAGTACAGCAAGAGGTAATGGTATGTCTCAATACTAACTTGCCCCACTCTGCATTGACTTCGGTTTCACTCTCCTTCTGTTGGCACAGTTGCTTCTCTATTACCTCTTTTCCCAGAGAACTCTCCAACTGTAGCCGAATGCCTTCCAGATCTAAGGGCAAATATTCAGTATTATATTGTTGTGAAATCAATATGTTGAAATCTATGTTGTCATGCCTCAATAGTATTACAGCACTTTCAAATGACCTCTGTAATCTAAGCATCTTGTAAATACAATTAACAGAAAATATATTAAGTTCATACAGCATTTCAGTAAGATGATGGAAAGGCACTGTGTAAGAGCAAATATGAGATGTACAATGACTGCTACAGTACCTGTATATATACAATGCTGAAGGATATACACCTTATATTTTGAGGAAAGGAAAGTAATCAGGTTTGATCCAAGGAAAGGAAGGGTAGCTTCAATTCCTTGGATCAGGAATCTTTCATCAATATTAAGACTTCAGCCTTGAAGGATGGGACAAAGTGGAAAGGTACTTCTCTAGGATGAACATTGTTGCTGACTGGAATCCAGAGGCCAGACTGAACCCTGGCTCATGATCAAACATGGAAGACAATAATAAAAGAAAATGGAAGGCAGAATAGGGTAAACAAAGTGGTTATGGACATTTTATATACTGATAATTAAAGAGATTTACAGAGCCTGCACTGTAAATGAGGGGTGAAGATGTTGCAGTTCTGAGGGTCATCTGAACTGGAATGTCATCACACTTCTGGCAAGACAGTAGTTAAATGATTGTGGTGAATATTCTTCATCTTTAGGTTACCCTGCCTCAGAGGGAGATAGCCAGTGTGTTAAAAATTACAGAGCTGTTATTTCCAGTCATTCATGAAAACAAATATAGAAAGGCAACTTTAAGCTTATCATGAGAATGAGAATAAGCTAAACCTACCTTCCAAGGCTTCATCTTCTGATGCCTCTGATAAATACTGAAGGAGGAACTCTTGGAATTTTCCTTTTCTTTCCAGTAACTCTTTGTAGGTTCCTTCTTCAGTGATTCTTCCATTACTTAAGACAATTATCTTATCCACCTGAGGCAGATATGTCAACCCATGGGTCACTAACACACGAGTCTGTCAACATGCATTTTGTTAAAAATTATGACTGAAGCTTCACACATTGTATAGCTGTTTAACATATTCATTGATGGGGTTGTAAAAACAAGTGAATGCTAGGGCATTGAAGAGGGGTGCAGGATTAAAAGATGTTGAATCTGATAAAAAGTGGGAGTTATTATTAGTTTCTCTTTGCAGTTCTTTTGAGGGATTCTAAACACAAGTTTCAGAGGTTAGTGAATGAATTTGGAGGATATGTAAAGGAAGGGAATTAATAGTGAATGTAGAAAAGAGCAAGGTGATGAGTGTAACAAAATGTCTAGGCAATGACAGACAGAATATCAAATATTCATGAAGTACTGAGTAGAGAAACAACAGAAGTAGATGGACCCATCATTTAAATTTGCACCACCCAAGGAGAATACTGGCAAAAAATTAGGGACTCATCAAAAATAAAGGAAAAACACTACCAAGTCTTCAGGGAAAATGAAGAAACCAACACCTAATGTGATCAGGTGCTATGAGGGTATATTAATAGCATACTTCTTCGGCCCAAACTGAGATGATGATAGTCGTAGTGGAGCGTCATGAACCTAGAATAGTTTACTGAAAATACAAACTAAGTGAATCAGAAAATACATCCTTTGGTGTGCACCTATCTCATTATGACTTCACTTGCGGAAGTCCGGAAACACCCCCAAACCATGTAGTACGTACTTCATGGCCAAGTACGTACTTGTCCAACATTGGTCAACCAATTATTATTGAGGCAGAAGTTGACCTCGAGCTCAGAAAAAATTCAAGATCATATTTCTAATATGCCAGGAGTGAATTAAGGGAAGGGTTATCTATCCATTTGCTGCATGAGCCTTTTTTTGGGGAAGATCTTTGAAAAGTAAAGAGTACATGTACAAAATCTTATTACAATGCTTGCCAAAGATGTTAAAATTCTTTAAATGTTACAATACAGAGTTGTTACTCTATACCCCTGAACGAGTCCAATATTTCTTGATGTGCACAGCCTTATTTATTTTATTGTCTAATGTTTTTCCTTTTAAAGATGTACCACCAATCTTAAACACTTGCATATCAGACAGTCTGAGTGTGTGATGTATGTGTAATTTGAATAGAAGTCCATATTATTCCGTAGGAATTAACATTTTGACTTTTTTTTTTTTTTTTTTTTTTTTGCATTTTTAAAGTACTTGAATTAAAGTCTGAGGCAGAAATAGATTTGGCAGTTAAGAAAGTGGTGAGATATTGGATGAGGAAGGTAGAAGTATGGAGAGAGAAACTGCATACTTTGAGTTGTTAAATGTGGATTTTGAAACAGAGGTAGAGATTTCTTACATGGGACAAAGAGGAATAGGATTTGTTAGAAGGGAAGAGCCATAGGTACATTTGGAGGAATCAGGCAAGGAAGAGTCCAGGCTTGAAATGTTGGTGTGGTGTGGATGTATGGTGAAGGGTATGAGGGAGTGGTTAGTTACCATTTTGTCCTAGGCACATGTCGATTAGACACTAGGCCTGTTGTATGTGTGTGTGTGTGTACTCACCTATTTGTGGTTGCAGGGGTCGAATCATAGCTCCTTGTGTGTGTGTGTGTGTGTGTGTGTGTGTGTGTGTGTGTGTGTGTGTGTAAGGAAACACTTCAAAATGTTTCCGACCCGCCGGGAATTGAAACCAGGCCCTCTGTGCATGAAGCGAGAGCTTTAGCCACCAGGCTACCGGGGTAAGTGTGTACTGAAGATGGGAGGGTTGATGGTGAAGCTGTTAAACTCATACTAACATGTGGCACAACCCTGACTTCAGCTCCAGCAAAAATGAGGGAACATCCCTGTTATAATGAGCACACATGAATTTGTACAAAATTTTATTTATAATAAATGCATGAGAGGCAAATAATATTTAGTGGAGTTAAGAGGGACTCATGAGCCACATGCCGCTCATTAATACAGAGGTAAGCCACTACCCTCACAATCAGCCTCCTTCCCGGTTACTTTATTAAATCCATTTATTTGGTAAATGGCTGAAATGGGTTTGGTTCGTTTCCACTATATTTGCAAAATTTAGCCAAGAAATATGGAATTTCATAATAGTTTGAGGGAAGTACCTAATTGTGTCATGTAATTATTTGAAACTGAAATTTTTAATAAATTTTTTCCTGATTTGTAGATCAATTTCAAACATTTATACAGTATTAACCCTCTGAAGGTCCGTCCTGTAGTTCTACGGCTTTGAAGCCTGGGTCCAAGCCGTAGAATTACAGCTTGAGCTCAGCTCACTCAGACAAGCTGTGAGCAGTAAATCTGGGCCTAGATGTGAGAGAATACATCTGTGTGGTAAGTGTGCACCACAAAGCAAATACTGCAGCACGCAGTGCATGAGAAAAAACTGCAACCATATTTTTGGATTAAAACAGCGACTTTGCAGTGTTTTTCCGTATGTTCTTTACAGTTGTATTCACGATTTCTTGGTCTCATTTGATAGAATGAAAGATATATTACAGAAATAGAGATGATTTTGATTGGTTTTAGTACTGAAAATGGCTTGAAACTGAGCTCAAAGTAACAGAAATGTTCAATTTTTGCCAATGTTCAAGAGTAAACAAATGATGTCACGCGTCTAATCCACGTCAGCTGATGGGTCTAATATACATTCACGAATGTGCTGATATTATTTATACAATTATTACAATATTGCATAACAGTAAATCTTCTATTTTTTGGTGTGAATAAAAATTCAATATGTGAATAAAAAATCAAAATGGAATTAATTTGTAAAGCCTGAAAACGTAACTAATAAACAGAGGAAATGTTAGTTTAGTGCCAGGAATGCCTGCATTATTTATTCTAGACACTATTTTGAAATTGGAATATTTTGAACTTTGTGTTAAATTGACCAAATTACCTATTTCCGATCACTTTATTGGGTAGTTGAAACAGTTGACTGGGCAATTTCTTGTGCTCAGTCGATAAAATAGAAGTAATACTAGCAAAATAGCTAAGAATTTGGTCGACTGGAGTAATGTAATTGGCCTAAAATGGGAGTCAAAGTTGGCAAAATCCCTGATGCGTAAATATCGCTGATGCTGCAAAATTTGGGAGAGCATAATTTCGTCAATTTTCCATCAAATTTCGTACTTTTTGTTTTATTACCTTCAGAAAAAGATGCTCTACCATTTCATAAGAAAAAACAAATTTTTTTTTTTTAAATTCTTGGACCCTGGCTGTCACTCTGATATTTGGCCTCTGGACCCTCAAAGGGTTAAAAATATGTCTTGAAGCAACAGTAATGAGTCTGCAGTGAACAAACCTTTTTCTTCAAGAGGCCTGTAGGTCCAATCACTTGTTCAAATATGTGCTTGCCCACATGAGAGTCTACGGCACTGAGAGGGTCATCAAGGAGGTAGATGTCAGCATCAGCATATACAGCACGAGCAAGACTGACACGCTGCTTCTGTCCACCACTCAGGTTGATGCCCTAAACAAAAAAAAAAAAAAAAAATGTAAGTACTTCAATTGTTTACATTCTCTTGCACACACCTGGCTCCTTTGCCAACACAAACCACAGGCTTTGCACCCCCTTTAGCTACCTGTCTCTGTTTGACAGCTCTCAACACAGAACATTAATCCTTTATGTGGACATTCAACTTTCTCCTCGATCCTGGAAAAATCCTCATTCCTATTGCTTGGCACATAGGTTGTGGCTTAGCAGGATGATTGATTCAGCATATTTAACTGAATCTACAATGAATTTAAGTGGGGACCTACACTCTTTAAAAGTGCGAACGAGCGTTGTTACTTTTTTGGTGGTTCAGATGCTATTTAAATGTAGTCTTCCTAGATTGGTGTATTTATTCAGAAGCTAGATTTATCTGCAGTGCTTCTCTTTCTTTGGTGTCTCAACTATGCAATTCTCATCCATTTGTTGGCAAGTATCAATGATTAGTGAATTCTTCCTCACCCCTACCACAGCACAAGCCAGCACAAACTCAATTGAGCCTCATTTAAGCAAATTTTAGGATGATATATGAATTGTAGTAATGTAATATTGCTTCAGTCTAATGAATAACTCTACTGTATCAACAGTCAAAATCTCCAGAACATTCCCTCCAGCTTGAAATATTTGAAGTGCCGCCAATTACTAGTGGACATTCACCAGACCTACCTTCTTTGTTTTCCATTTATGAAATGGAGGGCACCTCTCAACCAGGTTTGACTTTCAAGAAACTGTTAATAAAAATTTTTATGCGACTTTACAACTGCTTGCCTGCTTACATACATGCGTGTCTGTAACAATCATGATTTTTCTGGCTAATAAGGACACAAGCTTAAGCCAATATTAATTTCAGAATACAGTTCTTTTATCCTGCCTCAGCTTATTTCAAAGCAAAGTCCTATTTAGGGTATACTAAGTAACCTTCCCTTCTTTTCCAGGATGTGGCCCACAACAATGGACTAACACTCAGGTACCTATTTTAACTTTTAGCTAAACATAGCCAACAGTTGTAAGAAGCTTTGCCCTTATGTTGTCACCTGCCCAAAGTTTAACCAAGGCCTTTCTGTTGTGAGCGAAAGACACTACCACTGACCTATCAGCTGCCCCAGTAGAAGTGCTGCTAGTGATAAAGGATAACTTATTTGAGTCAAGATGTTCTCTAAAACATAATGAAACAAGTAAAAATTTAAGTTCATAGTCATAAGTTACATATGAACAATATCTATAAACAAAAGCAATCTTCAAATTATAAAATTTGAATACTTAACAAGCTTTGCACCTTGAAATTCTTAATGATATTCATGGAAGTGAACAATAATATAACTCCACAATTCATCTCTCGCCATTAATTCAGTGGTGCTACATATAGATATGAACCATAGCTCTGTCAATGCAGGGGTAGGGAGGGAACAATCTAGTTCTTGTGCTATTTCACACACATGCTGTAGCAAATAAAGAAAGAAAAAGCTTACTTTCTCCCCTATTTCAGTTTGATCACCTCCAGGAAGCATTTCCAAATCAGACTGTAATGCACATGCATTAATACATGCATTGTAGTGATCCTGTTTCTTTGTCATCATGAAAAGTATATTATTCTCCAATGTGGCATTTTGGATCCAGGCTTGTTGAGGCACAAATGCAATGTGGCCCTGAAACATACAAGCATATTGTTGATACATTTAAAAAAAAAAAAAAAAAAAAAAAAAAAAAATGTAAGTTATCATACATATACATATATCTGCATGTAATTACAGTAGCTGCCTACTGAGTTTGAGGGGGCAAATAGTGAGCTTCAGCTCTTGGCTTAGCCCTTGACTTCCAATCAACTAACTTCAAAAAGCTTTGTCAAGGGTAACTGTCTTCCCTTTAGTATCAAAATCATTCATTTCTTACCACACTTACATTCAAGTGTGATTCATTTAATGAGTCTCTGAAACAAGTGTGCTCTTGTATTTTACCTTAACATTGACTCTTCCAGACTTTTTTTCCATCTCTCCAAGAATGGCTGAGCAGAGGGAGGATTTGCCTGCTCCAACACTCCCAACCACAGCAACCAAGGAGCCCTCAGAAATACTCATATTGATGCCCTTAAGCACTGCTTGACTATCATCTTCCCCATGACCCCATGCAAAGTTTCCATTCTCAATTACAATTGGTTTATCTGAAAAAATCCAATTACAGTATATTGTTTTATATATTATCAGCATAATTATCAGTAATGACACAACTAAGCCTCTCTAGCTTTATCAACAATTACTAATGCAAATAAAAAAAGGCATAACTTACTCTCTCTATAATCTCTTGAAACACTATTTGGATCCAGCTCATCAGCATTCATAAATTTGTTCATCCTTTTAAGTGAAACACGTGCCTTCAGAAGAGAGAGAGATCAGTCAAAAACCTAATAACTATAGTACCATCGTGAATTTACAATACAGTAGTGACCCCCCCGCCACGGATAGTAGCAAACCCTATATACTCGTATAAGTCACGTTTCATTTACACACACACACGTACCTATGATAAAAGTTTGATAATTTATGCACAATAAATAGAGAATTAGCACTTTTTCACTAATGGAAAACACTATGGCTTCTTTTAGGCTTCAAAGAACTGCCACCATCACTACTTTTGTCTTTGGTGTCATTATTAAGCAAAATTGAGGATTATTTTCAGGCCACAGTAAACCGTGGATAACTGAAACTGCAGAAACCAAATCTGTGGATATAGGGGTTATACTGTAAGCAATAGTTGAGAGATTTATTTGACATCTAACATGCTTACAAGATGGAAAGAAAACACCAGCAATCCTGTCAGTATAAAATATTTAACTTATTTTCATTTTGCATTTATGTGGCAGGATGGTAGTACCTCTTTGGAGACCTCTGTCTACCAACCTATTACCTATGTAATTATCCAATGTTGTTATAAAAATATGACTTAGTATCAGGAAGAAGTCCCTGGGAAAATTATGGGTGATCAACAAGACTGCACATTAATATCAGATAAGACACTGCCTAAACTTCAATTATTTATTAGCAATAAGAATACATAGTGTATATAAAAAACTGCTCTTTGTAATGCTTTACCTGCACTATATTAGAGATGAGCATAGGCAGCATAACAATGGGAAAGCGTAGAAGATTAAACAATGTGAGAGACACAAAAGCAGTTTTTGCATCTAGAATATTTTCTGTGGATATATTTACATAAGTAGCAAAAGTAACCAGGGAAACCTGCAAGAGGAAAAAGCCATATTAATAAACATGAACACACAGCCTTTAAATAAAACATTCACACACATTATTTGCATGTGCAACAGTGCAATAACACTGAATTTTGAAGAGCCATTTTGAAATTCTCTACACAATGTGTTAGTAATGAAACTATACATTTGAGTATTAACCCTTTCAGTGTTGCAACCCCTGCTTGCAAACTTGTTCCCAGGGTCAAAGAATCTTTAAAGAATCTCATGAAATGATAGAGAATCTTTTTTCGAAGGTTATGAAACCAAAAGTACGAAATTTGATGGAAAAATTACGGAATTACGCTCTCACAAAGTCAGTGGTCTCGGCAATATTTACGCATCAGCAATTTTGCCCACTTTACGCTCTATTTTTTGCCAAATCGATTGTTTCAGTCAATCAAACTCGTAGCTATTTTATCAGCATTCATTCTATTCTATTGAATGAGTACAAGAAACTGCCCATTTAACAATTTCAACTACTCAATAAAGTGTTCAGAAAACGGTAATTTAGCCAATTTCACACAAAAATTCAACAATTGCCAATTTGAAAATAGGGTCCAGAATAAACAATGTAGACATTCCTGGCACTAAATAAACATTTCCTCTGCTTCTTAGTCATGTCTCCAGGCCCCTCTTATATAACACTTGCTTTTCATTTTGAATTTTTATTCACACAAAAAAAGAAAATTTACTTTTATGCAGACTACTGCATTATTGCAATAATTGTATAAATAATGTCAGTGCATTCCTAAATACACATTAGACTGGCCAGTTGGACACGTATTGGACTAGTGTATTTAGCGTACTTTGAAATATCGGCAATAATCAAACATTTCCGCTACTTTAAGCTCAATTTTAAGCTACTTTTAGTTCTGAAACTAATCAGAATCATCTCTACTTTTGTAATATATTTTCCATTCTATCAAATGAGACAAAGAAACCGAGAATAAAACCATAAAAATCATATGAAAATACACTGCAGTCACTGTTTTAAACTAAAAACCTGGTTACAATTTTTTTTTCTCATTATGCACTGCATGCTGCAGGATTTTTTTTATATGGTGCACAGTTACCGCACAGACCCATTCTCTCATATCTAGTGCCCAAATTTACTGCTCACAGCTTGAGTGAGCTGAGCTCATAGCGTCGTACTACGGGACCGACATTGGTTTCAAAGCCGTGATACAACGGGATTGGCACTGAAAGGGTTAAAAAACCATGACAACACTATTAAATCTTGTTAATACATGATTTGCTTAAGAGCTTACTCAATAAATTCATATAACTTTATACAGTAGAAGTTCTATTATCAGACCACCTTGAGACCTGGGATAGGCTGAATATGAAAAAACTCACAATTTAGACAGAATATCTACAATACTTGCTATAGTAAACTAATAATGTATGTATATATAACACATTAATATAATAATCTTTATTTCTACAAACACATGATACAACTTATACAGACCTAACTGACATCAATGACATACTATATAGAAAGCCCCTGGTTATGAAGAGCATTTTGGGCAACTTAGGTTAATTTTGTCCCCCGGATGCAACCCACACCGGTCAGCTAACACCCAGGTACCTATTTACTGCTAGGTGAATGGGGAGGGCAGGTGTTTTAAGGAAACACTCAATGTTTCCATCCTTACTGGGATAGAACCACGGATACTCAATGTGTGAGCTGAGTGCACTATCTCGTATTAGCCAGTGAGGGCATCATTAGTGTTTTCAGCCTTTCTTGAAAACTAACTCACATTATTGTAATCTAAGAGAATCATTTTGTAGTTTTTCTTTGGACCCTTTCTAATCTTGCTATATAATAAGTTTGTTAGGTGTGGGTTCACACAGGTACTGCATATTCTAATTTTGACCAAGCATATACTACTGTATATAAAATCTTTTTATAGGATTTCTTCATCCATATATTTAAGTTATTTATAGTTTGTCGCTGTACAATATGATTTACTTTTTTTTAATATAATCTTATAATCTTCAGGTAACAATCATTTGAAAACAACAATTTATGAATCTATTTCTTTATCTGACACTAATATCTCATTATGATCATATGGTCTCATTTTGCTTACTCCCATTTCCATTTTACAGAAATATTTTACTCCATCCACAAACAATCATATTCTGTAGTTATTCATTCCCTCTGGCAAGTCATTTATATAACTGAAAACATTGAGGCAAATCAGGACATACCACTGTAGGTGAACCAAACAGAGAACATGGATCCACTACAAGAATCCTAGCAGAGCAAAGGGAACCCAAAAGACTTTGTGTGCTGTACATTTTGTGATCTTTAAGAAAATAGTAAGTTACTGTGATGCTGCTTAAAACTATGTTCTTTTAGCTGAATTAGGAGCTTAAACCTTTGAAAAAATAATCAAAATTATTAACAGGTATCTCACTAGAAAAGGGGTGCAGGTCCAGGTGAAATTTGTGACTGCATTCAGGATTGCTGTTTGCTTCAGAATATTGACTTCCTTATTACGTACAGCAATCACTTGGTCCTCAAATGAAGGCTCCCATGCATATAATTTTAGAACCTAAAAATTAAATATCTTTATAAGGTTATATACACAAACATTTGGTACACAAACTGATGTACTATTCAGTAACATATATTTCAACACTGCAACATATACAAAACTGTATCAATCAAATTATATTTATTAAAGAGAGAGAGAGAGAGAGCGAGAGAGAGGTAGGGGGTGGTGGGGGTTATTTTTATTTCTGTTGTCGTGTGTTTCTGTTGTTGTCGTTTGCTTCTGTTGTTGTCGTTTGCTTCTGTTGTTGTCGTTTGCTTCTGTTGTTGTCGTTTGCTTCTGTTGTTGTCGTTTGCTTCTGTTGTTGTCGTTTGCTTCTGTTGTTGTCGTTTGCTTCTGTTGTTGTCGTTTGCTTCTGTTGTTGTCGTTTGCTTCTGTTGTTGTCGCTAGTTCCCGTTGTCGCTTGTTCCCGTTGTCGCTAGTTCCCGTTGTCGCTAGTTCCCGTTGTCGCTAGTTCCCGTTGTCGCTAGTTCTCCCGTTGTCGCTTGTTCCGTTGTGCTGTTCGTCGCTTGTTCCCGTTGTCGCTTGTTCCCGTTGTCGCTTGTTCCCGTTGTCGCTTGTTCCCGTTGTCGCTGTTCCCGTGTTGTCCTTAGTTCCGTTGTCGCTAGTTCCCGTTGTCGCTAGTTCCCGTTGTCGCTAGTTCCCGTTGTCGCTAGTTCCCGTTGTCGCTAGTTCCCGTTGTCGCTAGTTCCCGTTGTCGCTTGTTCCCGTTGTCGCTTGTTCCCGTTGTCGCTTGTTCCCGTTGTCGCTTGTTCCTGTTGTTGGCATCATCATCGTCGTCTTTTTTTTTCAACACACTGGCCGTATCCCGCCGAGGCAGGGTGACCCAAAAAAGAAACACTTTCACCACCATTCACACTATCACTGTCTTGCCAGAGGCGTGCAGATATGACAGCTCAGATGTCCTTCAAATAGCAAATATCCCCAACCCCACCTTTAATGTGCAAGCATTGTATTTCTCACCTCCAGGACTCAAGTCCGGCTAACCAGTTTCCCTGAATCCCTTCACAAAATATTACCTGGCTCAGACTCCAACAGCTTGAGTTGTTGGAGTGTGAGCCATTTGTCTCCACACTCCTATCTAACACACTCACACATGACTGCTGTATGTCCAAACCCCTTGCACACAAAACCTCCTATATCCCCTCCCCTCTCCATCCTTTACTAGGATGACCCCTACCCTGCCTTCCCTCCACTACAGATTTATACACCCTCCAAGTCATCTTATTTTTCTCCATCCTCTCTAAATGACTAAACCACCTCAACAACCCCTCCTCAGCCCTCTGGATAACACTCTTAATAACTCTGCACCGACTCCTAATCTATAAACTACAAATTCTCTGCATAATATTTATGCTACACATTGCCCTTAGACATGACATCTCCACTGCCTCCAGCCTCCTCCTTGCTGCAACATTCACAACCCATGCTTCACACCCATATAAGAGTGTTGGTAGAGGTCCACATTCCTTCATCCGAAATTCTAAAATTCGAAAGGTTCTGAAAACCGAAGTTTTTTCATGGAGTGTGGAGCGTCAGTCATCTCTACATAACTCCAACGCCGCTATGCGGCGGTGTGACCCAGCACTGACAGCCAGAGTGGCAGGCGTCAGTTGTGTCTCAGCACTTGTAGTGTTCACACACGCGTCTGCTGTTCACTGATATTTTGTTTTTGCTTATTTTGTGACTGATTAATTTCACTGTGAAAATGTCAAAAAGAGCTGCAGATACCCCTATGGGTAACAGTGAGAAAAAGAAAAGGAAGCATCTGACGTTATCAATAACGCAGAAAGTAGAGTTACTGCAGAAGCTTGATTGTGGTGACATTGTAAACACAGGTGAAAAAGTCCCCATAGACGATATGGTGATAATGTGTGATCAGTTAATTGCTGGCCTTGAACAACATGCATTTATCAGTGAGCAAGAGATTATGGCAATTTACTCAGTTAAAGAGAGATTGCTTAGACAGAAGCCAAATTTCAAAGTGTGCACCAGGGTCCAAGAATGTTCCCAAAAAATTTTTGTTATTTTTTCTTATGAAATGGTAGAGAATCTTTTTCTGAAGGTAATAAAACAAAAAGTACGAAATTTGATGGAAAATTGACGAAATTATGCTCTCGCGAATTTTGATGCGTCAGCAATATTTAAGCATCGACGATTTTGCCGAGTTTGACTGCCATTTTAGACCAATTACATTATTCCAGTCGACCAAATTCTTAGCTATTTCGCTAGTATTACTTCTATTCTATTGATTGAGCACAAGAAATTGCCCACTCAACTGTTTCAACTACAAAATAAAGTGATCGGAATTTGGTAATTTAACCAATTTAACACAAAGTTCAAAATATTCCAATTTTAAATAGGGTCCAGAATAAACAATGCAAGGATTCCTGGCACTAAACTAACATTTCCTCTGTTTATTAGTTAGGTTTTAGTCTTTACAAATGAATTCCATTTTGATTTTATATTCACATAATGAATTTTTATTCAAACCAAAAAATGGAAGATTTACTATTATGCAATATTGTAATAATTGTATAAATAATACCACATTTGTGAACGTATATTAAACCCACCAGCTGGCGCGTATTAGACGTGTGAGGTCACAGCTTATCTGAGTGAGCTGAGCTCATAGCGTAGAACTACGGTTTGGACCCTGAAAGGGTTAATAAGACAGACGACACTTGAAGATTTTAAAAATGCCATCAGTCATAGTGCTACTTCATCACTTGAGAATCATGTTCCTGGCCTATCATCAGATGTGTATGTTTAAGTTTTACTGAATGTTTTTCTTTGAAATAAAATGTGAGTATTTATGGTCTACAATTATCCCATTATTACATTTATCAATATATTACTCTATAAATAAACTGTAGTAGTATTTGTAGTCTTTATTTATCCCACTTAGTGTGAGTATTCATACGTTTTTTGCTGCAGTGTTAATGTTTGATTATGGGGCGCTGCCCTAGACCCCACCTACATTCTGAAATTTGAAAAATTCCGAAATTCAAAACATTACTGGCCCCAAGGGTTTCAAATAAAGGAATGTGGACCTGTACCACTATACTCTCATACATTCCTTTCTGCCTCCATGGATAATGTAGTTTGTCAAAACATTTACCTCAAATGTACCACCCACCTTTTTCCCTTCATCAATTCTATGGTTTATCTTGTCTTTCATATACCCATCTGCCGATACATCCACTCCCAAATATCTTGACACATTCACTTCCTCCATACTCCCTCTAATCTGATATCCAATTTTTCATTACCTAACTCATTTGATACCCTCATCACCTTACTCTAATTTATATTCACTTTCAACTTCCTTCCTAATCCCTCGTTTCTTCCATATCAGTTATTTTCTTGGTTATTGCCTTGTTGAATGAATTTATCTTTAGCATTTACATGTGAGTTCATTATGGGTGTGGTGAGTAGATGGGCAAAGCTGATGCTTTCTCTGACATTGCTGTGTATTAAAAATTCTTTTGTTTGGCTTCATAAAATGCATTTATCTTTGATGTAAGTTTGTTTCGTATAGGTATGGAGAGTTCCTATATCTTTGGTACAATTTAGTATGGAAATTTAGCTATTGTTTTTAAAATACAGTGGTCCCTCAGTTTTCACCGAAAATTCGTTCCAGAATGCTGCTCAAGTGCCATTACCGAACGAATTTACTTCCTTAAGAAATAATGTCACGTAGGTTAGTCTATTTCAGACCCCCAAAAAATACACTTGCAAAAGCACTTACAAAAATACACTTACATAAATGTTCGAGTTTGGAGATGACCGAAAACCGAGGGACCACTGTATTATCATCAACCCTCTCCACACACTTCTATGTCAGTAATCAAATATACTGTATTAGACTGTAAGGTATGATCAAATTAATTATTTACGATGAATTAGGAAATTTAAAAAATAAAGCTGTTTGGAATTTTCTGGTGTAAAGAACATAACCTTATTTTTCCCATACAGTCTTCACTTTACATAATGCTATTTTATGTAAGACTATGATTTTCAGAAATGAATCACCATGTTATGTGAGGGATTACTGTACTACTTTCTATCACTAACCTTTATTCCATTAAGGATTTCAGTCATGAGCTTAACACGCTGATCCTTGTTCTTCATCTGCTTGACCTGTAGCAATTTCATTTTATTGGCAATTGCCCCATTCACGGGGATGAGCACAATCATAACTGCCAAGCCAGAAAGTACAGAGGGACCTGGTAGATAAAGGTGAAAAGTGTAAATAACTATATTTTGAACACTGAAAAATACTTCTGTGTCAGGAGCACTGGGAAGCTCAACTGGAATTATGTCACCCCTATTCCTGCCTAATACCTACCTTTGTGTCCCCAAGTAAGGTTTAGGTGCTCAACCTCGTTAATCTCTGCTCATCAGGCAAATCAGTGGTGCTGTAGTACACAGATAACAGGTGAAGAATGCACCCATAACTTGCTCTGGTTATCAACCACAATACTATAGTTGAGGCAAGGAGGTGAAAACCCATGCCCCTAAACCAGAAAAGAGAGAAATGGGCACTGCAAAAAATTTCAGTCTAATCTATTTGTTTGTTGCCCATCAATTTATGTAACTAATGGATAATCAAATCCAACAAATTTGCAGAGTTTGACAGTATACCATTCTTAGTTTCAATATTGCTTACATGAATGACCAGATTTTTCTGGCCTAGCAAGGGGGATCATATCATACCCCTCTGTTCGGGATGCAAGTATTTTGCTCAGGATCTGCCAAAGAGAAATGATGCATGCATCAAAACAGTCACAATAAATGTCCTAAGTTCCAGTCAAATTATATATACTAATCCTATTATGCTTTTATATGATGCCTTCCATATCACTACAGCTAGCTTCTCTGTTTTTGGTGCTGTTAATTGTTTCATTATAAACAATTTATAAAATACTGCATTTTAAGAATTAAAAACATTTTAGAATTCAATAAATCACAGAAACTGCCACCTTCTTATGTCAACTGCCTCATCTCTGGCACACTGAATGTTTCTTCCAGCCTAGGGTTTCTGTTTATATAGATGAAAACAGTAATAAGTTTGGAACTTGCCTAGATTCAATGTTTTTGGGGTAAAACTGATAGGCTGTGATTCCTATAGTTCACTGAACCTATTCCAAAAGATGTTCTGACACTGATTAAAACATACTATTAATGTCTCTTATTTAAACTAATGAGTATAAAATGGGGACATCTATGAACAATTTACAACAATGTATTATGAAGAGGGCTGAGGAGTGGATGAGGTGGCTTAGTCATTTAGAGAAGATGGAGCAAAACAGGATGACTTGGAGGGTATATAAATCTGCAGTGGAGGAAGGCAGGATAGGGATCATCCTAGAGAAGGATGGATGGAGGGGGTAAAGGAAGCTTTGTATATAAGGGTCTTGGGCATACAGCAGGCTTGTGTGAGTGTGTTAGATAGGAGTGAATGGAGACAAATGGTTTTTGGAACTTGTTAAGCTCTTGAAGTTTGAGCATGGTAATATTTTGTGAAGGTACTGGCTATTTGGAGGGACATCTAAACTGTCGTATCTGCACGCCTCTGGCAAGACAATGATAGTGTGAATGATGGTGACAGATGTTTCTTTCTCAGGTCACCCTGCCTCAGTGGGAGACAGCCAACATGTTAAAAAAATTATAAAATGTATATACGAAGGATATCATCTCCAATATGCCGAATATTTACAATTCTTATTTTTGCCTTCTAAAATAAGGAAGTGTAATTGATGTGATGCTGTACAACATAAGTTACTGGGATACTAATAAGATCACTCAGCAAATAATTAAATAATTTTAAAAATAGTAAAATGTGCATCATAAGCAATAAAACTACACAGATTTGCTTTAATATAATGATTACAATAATATTAGTAGAATTACCGACAATATGTTAAGTAAAAGGACACAAATGCAACTAATGTGACATTTTATTGTGGCAACGTTTCGCTCTCCAGGAGCTTTCTCAAGCCGTTAAACGGCAGAAAGCTCCTGGAGAGCAACTGCCAATAAATGTCACATTAGTTACATTTGTCACTTACTAACATAATGATTACAGCTACATGTGGATAAACTGTCATCCTGTTCATTAAAATATTCGTACACAAAATGAGACAGTATTTTTATGACTTACCTAGGAGGTCCCAGAGGAAGTAAAGGGCTATAGCAATTTGTAGTGGTGCAGACCATAACATGTTTACATACGTTGTGAGGTCCATGAAGCGCTGAGCATCAACTGACATCAAATTTACAATTTCTCCAACTGTTGATTCTTTTCTAGCAGAATTAGAAATTTTCATTGCCTAAAAAAGTAAACAATGTAACTCTCAATATTCTGAAATTTTCTTATTAGGTAAAAGGCTTAAGTTGATTCAAAGAATAATGCAAGAGAAAGTGAATAATTTGTTAGAATATCTAAAGAAAAATGGTGGCAAGTAAAAAGGTGTAAGCTATCAAACACCCTACTAATGTTTTTCTCACTCTGCTATAATGTTGTATGACCCACAAGACTCAGCACTCTTTTGTGAATAATAATACTAATACTACTAATACTAATACTAATAATACTAATACTAATAATACTAATACTAATAATACTAATACTAATAATACTAATAGTACTAATACTAATATTAATAATACTACTAATACTATTTTTTTTTTAACAAGTCGGCCATCTCCCACTGAGGCAGGGTGACCCAAAAAGAAAGAAAATCCCAAAAAAGAAAATACTTTCATCATCATTCACACTTTCACCACACTCATACATAATCACTGTCCTTTGCAGAGGTGCTCAGATACGACAGCTGAGAATAAGTCCCTGCCAGCTGTCACTATCCCAGACCCCTCCTTTAAAGTGCAGGCATTGTACTTCCCATTTCCAGGACTCAAGTCCAACTAAATCAATTAACTGGTTTCCCTGAATCCCTTCACAAAATGTTACCCTGCTCACACTCCAACAGCTCATCAGCAACCACCCAGGGAGGTACTACCGTCCTGCCAAGTGAGTGTAAAACAAAAGCCTGTATTTGTTTTACATGATGGTAGGATTACTGGTGTCTTTTTTCTGTCTCATAAAAATGCACGATTTCAGGTACGTCTTGCTACTTCTACTTACACTTAGGTCACACTACACATACATGTACACATTTATGTATACACACTCATCTGAGTTTTCTTTGATTTTATCTTAATAGTTCTTGTTCTTATTTCTTTTCCTTTCATATCCATGGGGAAGTGGAATAAGAATCTTTCCTCCGTAAGCCATGCGTGTTGTAAAAGTCAACTAAAATGCCGGGAACAATATGCTAGTAACCCCTTTTCCTGTATAGATTTACTAAAAAGAAAAAGAATACTACTACTACTACTACTAATAATAATAATAATAATACTAATAATAATAATAATAATAATGAGCAAGGGGATGAGGGTATCAAACGATTTAGATAAGGAAAAATTTGATATCAGATTGGAGGGAGGGAATATGGAAGAAGTGAATGTGTTCAGATATTTGGGAGTAGATTTGTCAGTGGATGGGTTTATGAAGGACTAGGTTAACCATAGAATTGATGAAGAAAAAAAAGGTGGGTGGTACATTGATGTACTGTATTTGTGGAGACAAAGAACGTTATCCATGAAGGCAAAGAAGGGAAAGTATGAGAGTACAGTGGACCCTCGGTTTTCGTTCACCTCCAAACTCGAACAATTATGTAAGTGTATTTTCGTAAGTGCTTTTGTAAGTGTATTTTTGGGGGTCTGAAATGACTAATCTAATTTACATTTGTCCTTATAGGAACAAATTCATTTGATAGCAGCACTCAAACAGCATTCTGGAAAGAATTTTCAACAAAAACCGAGGGTCCACTGTATAGAGGTACCAACACTCTTAGATGGGTGTGAATGTTGTAATTATGTGTGAATGATGGTGAAAGTGTTTCTTTCTTTTTGGGTAACTCTGCCTCGGTATTAGTCGTTAGTAGTCGTTAGTAGTAGTAGTCGTTAGTAGTAGTAGTCGTTAGTAGTTAGTAGCAGTAGTTAGTAGCAATAGTAGTAGTTAGTAGCAGTAGTAGTAGTTAGTAGCAGTAGTAGTAGTTAGTAGCAGTAGTAGTAGTTAGTAGCAGTAGTAGTAGTTAGTAGCAGTAGTAGTAGTTAGTAGCAGTAGTTAGTAGCAGTAGTATTGTTGTTGTATGTTCGCCGGTACATCCGGCCTGGGTCTTCTCCAAATGGTGACCCGGCAATTAGTAGCAGTAGTAGTAGTTAGTAGCAGTAGTAGTAGTTAGTAGCAGTAGTAGTAGTTAGTAGCAGTAGTAGTAGTTAGTAGCAGTAGTAGTAGTTAGTAGCAGTAGTAGTAGTTAGTAGCAGTGGTAGTTAGTAGCAGTAGTAGTTAGTAGCAGTAGTAGTTAGTAGCAGGAGTAGTTAGTAGCAGGAGTAGTTAGTAGCAGGAGTAGTTAGTAGCAGTAGTAGTTAGTAGCAGGAGTACAAGTACACATTCCTTCATCCGAAATTCTCAAATTCAAAAAGTTCCGAAAACCGAAGTTTTTTCGTGGAGCGTCAATCACTGACAGCCAAAGTGTCAGGTGGCAGGTGTCAGTTGTCTCTCAGCGTTTGTAGTGTTCACATGTGTGTCTGCTGTTAGCTGATATTTTGTTTTTGCTTTTTATTTTGTGACTGTTTAATTTCACAGTGAAAATGTCAGAGAGAGCTGCAGATACCCCTATGGGTAACAGTGAGAAAAAGAAAAGGAAGCATTTGACGTTATCAATAACGCAGAAAGTAGAGTTACTGCAGAAGCTTGACCGTGGTGTGTCAGTGTGGCGTCTTACTGAAGAATATGGTGGTGGAACTACTACTGTTTATGATTTAAAGAAATGGTGTTAAATACAAATAAGCATGAAAATAGTAGTGATGATGATGATGATGACATTGTGAACACAGGTGAAAAAGTCCCCATAGATGATATGGTGAAAATGTGTTATCAGTTAAGTCTTTAAAAATGCTGTCTGTCATAGTGCTGCTTCATCACTTGAGAATCATGTTCCTGGTCTATAATTATCCCATTATTTCATTTATCAATATATTTCTCTATAAATAAACCGTAGTAGTATCTGTAGTCTTTATTTATCCCACTTAGTGTGTGTATTCATACATTTTTGCTGCAGTCTTAATGTTTGATTATGGGGTGCTGCCCTAGAACCCACCTTCATTCTGAAATTCTAAAAATTCTGAAATTCGAAACACTACTGGCCCCAAGGGTTTCGGATTAGCAGTAGTAGTAGTTAGTTGTCATTGTCTTCTCACCTTACGATAAACTGCAGAGATAACTCCAGTTCGTATTCGTAGCCCCACTAGCATCATCATCTTAAAATATTGACCAAGCATAAGAGACTGCAGTTGTGCACACAACAGCAACAGAAGAGCATACAGGTATCCATGCCACATGGGTTCTTGATCCTCTTCACTTTCAGAAAACTTTATTAATAAGCTGAAATAAAAAACTCCTTCTTAGTCTTCATGCAATACAGGCTCAGATACACATTTTGTGTACACAACATATACTTTATTGCAAAAAGTACCTAAACCCACACCTACCATTCAATCTATTACTTATGGAAGCAGTAATAAATTACAGACGACATTAAGAAGCTGAATGGAATATCAAGAAATAAATGACAAGATGGGGTACATAGTATATATGTTTGATCAATAAATAAATCTGCATTTTGACTAAAATGCACTTTTCTGTGACAGGGACTGTTGGAGGCCCAGTTGGAATTATACCAAGCCCATTCTACTAATACCTATTTCTCCCAGCCCCAATACGATCAGTTAGTCTTTAAAAACGCCGTCTGTCATAGTGCTGCTTCGTCACTTGAGAATCATGTTCTCGGTCTATAATTATCCCATTATTTCATTTATCAATATATTACTCTATAAATAAACCGTAGTGGTATTTGCAGTCTTTATTTATCCCACTTAGTGTGAGTATTCACACGTTTTTGCTGCAGTGTTAATGTTTGATTATGGGGTGCTGCCCTAGAACCCACCTTCATTCTGAAATTCGAAACATTGCTGGCCCCAAGGGTTTTGGATAAAGGGATGTAGACCTGTATAAATAAGATGAACAAAAAGAGAGGTGCCTTATTTGGCTGACAAAGTGTAATGAATAGCAACTGCCAATGAATGCACTTGGAGATTAGTATTAAAAACAAATGCACTAGAGAAAATGAAAGGAAGGCATACTAAGCTAAAAGTGGTAGAGAGGTCCTCATAATAGTGTGTTAAAAAGGGTAATACTGAAAATTTTTTATTCATATTAGTTATCAGAACCCATACAAAGATAATGGGAATTGTGTAAGGAGCTAACTACGTATTCCGCTGTGGTGCCAGTAGCAGAAGTGATAGTACAAATAATAGAAATAGTTGTACAAAACTAGTGGAAGGCAGTAGTACAATAGTGTTAAAGACTAGATACAACTTATCTTCTTTCCTCTATAATTTCCATGTCTTTTTCTGTGCATCATGGTACTATTACAACCATTTTTTCTTGGCAGCAGCCTGAGCCCAAGGATAGTAACAGCATTCTTTTATTATCCTGATCTCCTCTTTCCAGACAGAGCTGAGGGAATATATGAAACTCACCCAAGAATCTGAGGGCTCAGGAACTGTAGTACATCATGGGCGAGCTTGAGAAAGGCACCCATGAGGAACGAGGGAGCAAACATGCGCACCATAGTAGGCAGAATGGACAGGTAGTACTGGTTGTTGGATGCAATGCCAGTGAGTTCTACATAAGTAGCATTATTGCTGCAAGTGGCAGAAGTGTGCGACTCACCCCTCCTGTGGATACAGTAACATATGCTAGCTTAGTACTCTACCACTTGTTTACTATTTTATCATGTGATTTTTCAATAAAACAAATCATTAAAATATCTTTGAACAATACAGTCATAAATAATGCAACACAATTTAATTAAAATGAATCTCTAACATTTCAAGGAATTCATCTTTTCCTATGATATACTGTACATATAAAGTGCAGTTCTTTGATAGTTATTATATCTTTTGATGGAAATAATTCAAACTTTGTAAAGAATAAAAAGGCACAATACCGTGACTGGAACAATACATAAATACCTGCACAATGGAAAATTAAATTTACGACGACATTTCTGTCCGACCTGGACCATTAACTAGTTACACGTGTAACTAGTTAATGGTCCAAGTTGGACAGAAGCGTCATGGTAAGTTTCATCCTGCTATGTGTGGGTATTTGTGTATCATGCTTTGTTTTTAATCCTGTGGCTACATTATGCAGCATCACCAATAATATGACATGCACAGCTACATAACTACTGTATAATATGTAGTATATGCTAACTTTGTACAGTAGTTGCCTGTCTTCCCACATCAGTACAAAAAGTTAAAAACTACTAGCAAATTACAAACAAGAATAAATCATATTGTGCATTACCTTAAGTGGGAAGATATTTGAATTTGCAGAGCTCCATGTAATCAAAGTATTTTAGGCATAGCTGCAGCTAACAATTGTATAAATACAGTACCATGAGGACCTGGAGTCTCTGCTGCTGAGATAGGGATACTTGTACCTAATAACTATGCAAAATCTCCTAGACACCTTTAATAGCAAGAATTGTAAACTTATTCAAATTCAAATTCTTTATTTCTAGTAATATACAAAGTGGGGTGTACTTATATTAATGTACATTTTATGAAGTAGATATTACAAGATGGCCAATAATATGCCTAGGTATGCCTAGGCTTTTCAGGCAGTCTTATGATAGGTCTTACTCAATAGTGACACAATGATTATACTGATTGTAAGGTTAGGTAATTGTAGTGATTAACTAGGTTTACAAAATTGAGGTACTGAAATTCAAACATTTAAGAATTTAAGTGTGTAAAGTGGTCGTGTTGTGGAGGATGTGTCTTTAATAGTTCAACTGCCTCCCAGCATACATCAGGGGGATTACCAACAAACCCCTGGCTGTCTTCAAGCAGGCACTGGACAGGCACCTAAAGTCGGTACCTGACCAGCCAGGCTGTGGTTCGTACGTTGGACTGCGTGCGGCCAGCAGTAACAGCCTGGTTGATCAGGCTCTGGTCCAACAGGAGGCCTGGTCACAGACCGGGCCGCAGGGGCGTTGACCCCTGGAATTCTCTCCAGGTAAACTGATACCTATTAGTGAGGTAGGATTTGAAGTATGCTAGTGCATGACCTCTTATTCCATAGTGGTCAAGTTTGTGGAGTAGGATGCCGTGGTTTACTGTGTCGAAAGCTTTCCTTAGGTCAATTATTATTATTATAATCATATAGAAGAAGCGCTAAACCACAGGGGTCATACAGCGCTGCAGGTTATTGTAGGATGCAGGGAGAGTGAGTTGTAAGAGGGAGATGGACGATTAGTAGGGTATGGAGTGCAAGATGACGGTGGGTAGTGCAGGGGTGGAGGGTAGCAAGAGATCGAGGTAGAAGGACTGAGGGAGGTGCTAGAGGTAGTAAGTCAGTTTCTGTCAAAAAGTCAACAAGAGAGTCAGGATTAAAGGAGGGTCCATCTGCAAGAAGGGAAGGTAAAGAAAGGGCCGCAGAGCGAAGACGTCGTTGGAGGTAAATTCTGCGTGCTCGTTGATAGAGTGGGCAGTCCAACAGGATATGTCGAACAGACACTGGAACCTGACAATGCTCACAGAGAGGGGCAGGGAGCCTCTCCATGAGATACCCGTGAGTAAGACGAGTGTGGCCGATGCGAAGACGGGAGAGAGTAGTCTCCCAACCTCGACATTGGTGACAAGAAGAAGGCCAGAAACCTATAACCGGTTTAATAGAATGAAGTTTGTTATTCAGCAGGTCAGACCAGCGTTGTTGCCCACGGGTGCGAAGGTGGGTAGC